>HE669307.1:70740-106011 GCA_000313835.2 Heliconius melpomene melpomene | reverse complement strand
TCTTGTGAGACGTTCTTGCGAGACGTTCTTGCTATACATTGAAACAAGATACTGAAACAGGATGTTGAAACAGGATATTGAAACAAGATGTTGATCACTGTATAACGGTCGGTGACTGTCGGCTCTATTCGTGTCTTGTTCCGATTCTATCTTCTTCCTGTTGTGCTCACCGTTGTATTGCCGACTGTCTCTGTCTTCGCCCCGTACGCGCACCTCCGTTGCGCGGAGCTAAAACGGTAACGAGAGCCGCGAGCCACCGAGCCGTTTTATCTTTATTTACAACAATATTTTTACTATGAATATCACACATTTACATTTATATTTTAATAACTAAAAATCGGATGTTTTTACAATTTATACATATTAAAAGACATAAAAATATCTATCTATCTATGTATAAAACATTATACTATTTAAGTATTATCTATTATTAAATTACGAAAAATGCTGTTACGATGACGAATTTTACATGAGTTTTTACAATGAAAATTCTCTCTAAAATTAATTACACACATTAGGAATATACAAATCTGTTATTTTGTTACAGAAAACTATGACAAACAATAATTAATAATAAAATTTACTATACGGAAGTTACTATTATATAAAAAGCGATTAATGCGGCAAATCATAGTACAACTATTCAAATACGATATAAAGTCGAAAATTATTATCTAAAACGGAACCCAAATCTATTTATATTTATTATTTAATGTAATTACTTATTTACAAAGGAAAAAACACTATTAATTTAGAAAAGACACTAATAATAACTTTCAAAATTACGAGAGTGGTATGACGTCACTTTTTGCCAAACTAAACAGTCTCTAACATGTTGTGACGAGTTCACAGCCGATGATGCGCGTCGGTTGTCGCGAACACTAACGCCGCACATCTTTTACGAGACGTTTCCCCTAAGCTCTACCACCAAGCTTACAGTTCGTACTTATTTCAATAAAAATGCCTACAGCGATCATGTACAATACATAAAGGCAGATTTTTTTCATTAAGTAATATATCAAGTACGAATGCAATACAGTCCTTTAGATATTGCTCTCGTAGTGTAGCGTTGACATAACAGATATATTAAAATAGTTGCCCCGTTCAATACACTACGTTACGACAGTGCTGGCTGAGCTCGTAAAATGTGGCCAGGAGGTCTCTGACATTTTACAACATAGAGCAAGATATTTTTTAATTTTACGTAGTGTCATTTTCTTTAATATATATTTATTTTAAGTTGCTATTTTATGTAAAAAATTAAATAAAGCTGGACCAGCTTTCTAGAAACTTATTTGAAATTATTTGAACTAATTCTTAAAAATATAAAGAAATAGAAAACCATTTAGAGGTCTTCGTAGCGCAGCGGCATAGCGTTTGATAGTAAACGTGACGGTCATGGGAGCTGGCGATGACAAAGCGCGGCGTTGAGTTCCGCTACTCAACTGAATACTGAATCATCGAAAATTTGGTGGAAAGTTGGAAACAGAGGTTCACAAACACTAAACTCCCTCTGCCTGCTATATAAAGGATGAAATTTAAAAAAAGTAAATCATAATTTAAACAAAACAATTGAAATTGAAACGTAACTGAAATCATTTAAGCATAAATATGATATAAAAAAAGCATATTATTACAACCGCTGTTTCCATGAGCCATCCCATTCAGTACCGATATTAGAATATTATAGCGAGAAAATAATAGCGGGAGAGAGCTCCGAATGAAAGCAATCAGACCGCTGTGTACATTCCATTAAGTAGAATTAATGTAAGGAGCATTATACACTGTGCATACATACATACATACATACATACATACATATGAACAATACGCAATATCGTCCCGCGAACAAACAATGCCGATTTATTATAGCAATATAGTGAGAATTAACCAAAATAATCATTTAGAGTTTAAGATCACTTTATGTCATAATGTCTTAATGTCCGTGTCTTAATGTCATAGTGTCATAATCATAGTGTCAGTAGTAAGTCCAGGGGGTGTAAGTTCAAATTCCGTTCAAGATTGCTCTTTTGTGTGACAAATATGTTAATTTGAAAGTTTATGGACGTTTAAATTATTTATGCATGCATTTTAGATTTTGTTTTTTTATAAATAAAGTTGGTTATAGAAAGATAACGTAATTGAAAATAATATATATCTTATGTTTTTTACAAATTAATATAATAATTAAATTTATATTTATGAAATTTGTTAATGTATTATGTGGGTAAGAGATAGTGGGTATGTAACTAGATATTTAGATATATTTTTAGAATATTAATCACATACTAAGGAAAATAAAATACAATATTACAAAAAGTCGAACTTACTAGAACCCTAACGCTCTACAATTTAAAACGAAAACTAATAGATAATCAATGTTAAAAAACAACCTGCATAGCTGACGTACAGAGAACACAAAGGCGAAAGCTCACTTACAAGAAGTAGAACATTAAACCGTATAGACAGGAACAGGGTAATGAAATAGATAGACGCAGTACAAAGGATATTACGACGTCTTTGCGAGAGGAGCTTTCACGTGAGGCGAGTGTCTCGAGACGGAACTTTGAGAAATACTTGAGCTTCTTGCTGGGAAATTAAATTTTTGATGGGAATTTTTAGAAGATGTTAAAAGTGTTGGGTTGTTTTGTATTATTTTATGGCACGTGTGCATTCTACAAGGAATACTCAATAACAATATAAAAACAGAGTATAATAGAAGCTTTAATAGTTAAGTAACTTCACGCTGTATCCTGCGCTTTTACGTAAAGACACCCCGTTTTCTACTTGCCGTATAATTTTCGAGACATTACTCGTTGAGAGGTGAAAGCTCCACCAGAACGGGAAGAAGAAAATAAACTAAATGTAATCATTCTCCCGTATGAGAATCGAACTCATAAGCACTTACAGTCAGAATTCTGTCCTACTATGCCACTATGTTTTAATTTTAGTACGGGTTACTTGTTTGGTTTATGAAATAGAAAGAATTAGTTTTTTCGTTTAAGCGGCCTATTTTCTTGAAATCCATTCCCTAGAATTTTGGCTACACCAGGTTTCCTACATGGGTATGGAAATAACATTAGGTAAAATATAAACTATTCCTCAAATCAGTATCGAACTCACAGCTATCAAGTTTACATTTAATTGACATGCAGCTACTGCACGATACCGTCGTAAGTTTCATACTATAAAACTATATTATGTAACTTGGGTAGAGTTTCCTTAGAGTTAACTTAGAGTAATTTAATTGATACGGAGGAAGGAGCTTTCTAATTCTATTTGGAATCATGAAGGACAAAACTTTTAGGCCTTTACTTGTACTATACAAGTTTGCTTCCGTGTTTAATTATTTCAATGTTGACTAGTTATATTGTAAATATAAATAGTTAGTAAAGCCTTCTTTATTAGTGAGCTTTCTAGATTTTTACTATAAGATTAATTATTAATAATTCAGTGTTCTAAAGTAAAATTATTAATTTTAGTTGTACAAATTTTCTTTTTTGCACACACACACGCAATGTCTTAAAACTTTTGCGGTAAAGGGAAAACGGAGACACTAAAAAAAAAAAAAAATCTTATATAGTCTTAAAGTGATCTTACACAACGGAAGTGACCGAAGGCGCTAGAATTTAATACAATTATTTTAGCTTTCGTAGCCAGAGCTTTGGAGCTTTTAATACCAAATATTTTTATAAACGGCATAAAAATAACTTACCAAGGTGTAAGGATAAATATTTTTTTAAATAAGTACCTACTCGTTTTTAGTATAGAAATTAAGTCCATATAGCGACAGCTTACGATCGTCCTCAACTAAGTCAAAAGCTCTCAATGTTTGAACTAACTCTCATAAAAATTGTCACACATCGACATGTATTCTGTAACATTGTTTATTAGTATGGGACAAAGAGCTTTCAGTGTCGCGTAATATAATTTATTAAGCTGTGTGTTTTTGTGGAGACACTTTTAGTTATCACTTTGTCCTTGTTCAATCTAGAAGTTTTCTGCTACTTAGGGTAAAACCCAGATAGATAGTTGCTGCTTTCAAGCAAATAATATAATTTAAAATCATTTATCTATTAAGTAATGCAGTATATATATGGAAATAAAGGTTTTTTTAGGAGGTCGCCGTGGCGCAGTGGCACGAGGGTGTGACTGTAACGTGACGGTTTTGAGTTCGATCTCCACTCGAGAAAGTGGAATATTTTTTTACGTTTATATTTCCATTTCTTCGCTCTGGTGTCGAGGCAAAGCGCGGCGTTGAGTTCTGCCACTTAACACGCAATGCCTCCAGAATTCGGCAGAAAGTGGGGAATGGAGTGTCATAATACTACCCCTCTGCCTACCCTGCCGTATGCGGGATACAGCATCAAGCTGATTATTTACGATTTGCTGTCAACAGATTTCCTCTATTATTCCGCTATACGGGAAAAAAGCGTGAAGCTACGTGTTTAATAACTAAAGTTATATATTTGTTTTTTATATCGTTTACTTAATTTAAGAAAAACGTGAGATAAGCGAAACTATTATTCGATATACGTGTATAGTATAAGTAGGTATGTTAGCGTTATCGTGTTCCATTCATTAGGTTTCCGATCACACACGCTCCGCCGATAGAAAGCCACACGCACTAATGACTCAGCCCCTCATCAAGGGTTGTTGTCACGGTGACAGCGAGTAGTTTTTTTATCTTAGTAGAGAGCAAGTAGTATTTTTTCTTTTTTTTATCTAAGAGCTCAACGCCGTGTCGCTCTTTGCCGCTCGCTTCGGTAGCGAGGAAATGAAAATATTAAATAGAATGCCAATCGTGACACATGTGTACAAGTTTGCGATTGTAAGCGCGACAGATTGTGGGTTCGATTCCCGCTCGATGAAATGAAATCTTACATTTCATATACATATGCCCGAAGAAATAAGTTTGTACCTCTTTTTAGGAAAATTGTGCGACCTAAGAGAATTAAATTAGTTATCTATATATATAAAAGGACTTGTCCTCACTGACTGAGGTAAGACGCACGCACAGCCGTAACCGCTGATGGTAGAAATGTTAAATATGGACAAAAGTTTACTTTTGTAATCTGGACATCCACTAAGAAGGGATTTTGAAAAAAATGAACCCTAAAGGGGTGAAATAGGGGTTCAAAGTTTGTATGGAAAAAAATTTAAATCGGCACCGATTTTTATAAAATTTGAAATTTAGATTTTTAAAAGTATTTAATTGAACACGTGTTTCATCGTTTTCTAGAATTCTCCCTCTAAGGGTGCAAATAAGGGGTTGAAAGTTTGTATAGGTTTTTTTTAAATCGTCACCAATTTTCATAAAATTTGAAATTCAGACTCTTAAACGTATATAATTGAACACGTGTTTCATCGTTTTCTAGAATTCTCCCTCTAAGGGTGCAAATAAGGGGTTGAAAGTTTGTATAGGTTTTTTTTAAATCGTCACCAATTTTCATAAAATTTGAAATTCAGACTCTTAAACGTATATAATTAAATACATGTTTCATGGTTTTCTAGAATTCACCCCCTAAGGGTGCAAATAAGGGGTTGAAAGTTTGTATGGAAAAATCTTTAAATCGCCACCGTTTTTTATAAAATTTGAAATTTAGACTTAAAAATATTTTATTGAACACATGTTTCATGGGTTATTAGAATTCACCCTTAAATAGGCAAGCGAAGCTGCGCGCGTCCGCTAGTAGTTTATATAGAGAGTAATGATATGCTAATATATTTTTTAAACAATATATATTAAAAATACATTAAATTAAAATGAATGTAGTATATTTTTGACAATGTGTTACATTTTTGCTATCCCAGTGCGTATAATACTATAATAAAAACAATAAATATAAACTAAATAACAATACAATTAATCTACTAATTATCTCATATAAAAACTAAAAGCTCATCTACACTCGCTATAAGTAAAAACCCACCTAAAAGGACTCTACAATTTGAGCTCTACCCTCTCGGCACAGGAGTCATCGTCAAGTAGAACGCCAGGAAGCTGTTCTGAAAAGCTTTGTAATACATACTAGTATGAACCAACAATACGCATTCCTCTCACGCGCCCGGCTAATTACTCGCGTGATTGCGGGATCGAGCCGGAGCAAACTGTTCGTGTAGACTATAGAGCGAAGGGTAGAGGCGAGGGTTTCACATTTCTTGTATTTATTTTACACTAACTTTGCTGTACGACTTTGTTTGTGTACTTGATAAATTAGTAACGTAGGTGGTATTGTGGCTTTTTAATTATTTGTACTGATTGTTTTTTTTTAAGTTTTTAGGAGTTTTTTACTCATGGATTAATAAGAAATACATACAATGTACCTATACATTATATAATAATATACATTTAAATGTGATTTTTCTAAGAACTCTGCTCTATTTAAGATTATTAATTGTAATGAAACATCTCAATCTCGGTAAAAACAGATTCAATCAAGTAATTCACGTACATGAGTGTAAGCGAACAAGACCTCAAGACCCTAATGAAACCTCTATACAAGAAGCTACCATTCTGGCATTGGCATTTTGTTTCTAATCCTAGCGACTCATACATTTGCTAAAATTAATACTTGCCATGAAATCATCCAAATTGAACTTTATTAAAAATACATAAATATCATTTTTCATTGTACCAAGGATTGAATGATACGATTCATTAATAACTTGGGGCTTATCTCCGAGATTAATAGCTACAGTTAGACCTACGTCATTTATTTTATAATAAGAAAAAAGATATGTCAGTTAAAAGATTTATACAATTACTTGGAGTTTGTACAATTACGTTATATTACTTAAATTACCAAATAAGTAATTGATAAGAATAGAGAGGCCAGTCAGCCAGTACAACTGTGTAACTGTAAACGCGACTGACGGGTTGTGGACTCGATTCCCGCTTAAGAATTCGGTGGAAAATAGAGATATATAGAAATAGAGAGATATATATATATAGAGAAAGAGAATATTATGCTTTACGTTACTCCATATACCGATTTATAATAAACAAAAATGATTAAATCCGCAAAAAATAGCAACACGCACTTGAGCGAGGCGTCGCAATAATTCGATATATCAGCTGCATTACATTTGGCAGAGCAAGTATTCATTTCAATTGGGATTTTAACGAGCTCATTGAGTCCTTCGTCGAGATCGTAATGAAACTTCAATATTGAACACTGTGTGTTTACTATATAAGTACTACAGTTTCATTCTGTTAATTAACTTTTTAATCGAATCAAACTACTACTTTCAATTTTTTTTATGAATACATAAAAGTCTATTGAAATTATCTATAGTTCTTAATAACAAATTCTGATTAACAGTTTTACATCTTATATTGCCTTAGAATAATTCACATATAATCCAATTTCAACAATATCCTACTACATATATATTTGTTAAAGTAATAACTTTATTCTTTTAAAATTATTTAAAACCAAATAACTGTAAAACTCTACTTTTCTCTATATGTTTTAAACGAGAAATGAAAAGTAGGTCATAATTTATACAAGTATACACTGTGTTACCTTATGAATACAATGAGAGCTGTTAACTGAGAGCGAAGTAAAGCGGAACATGTGTATGTAGTCATTTTTGAGTTAATTTTAATCTTTAATGCGGGGCTTGATTAGCTCTTTGCTGTTACAAAGCGTTAGTGTAGAGTCTCTTTAGTGACTTTACCAGAGAAATATGCATACACGAGATATTATTTAATGTTTAATTAGAAAAGTACTTAAATAGTAGTTTTATGTACCAAAGTTTGTTAATGAAATCAATATAAATGAACGAACGAAAATCTCGTTTAACCTTTCAGAACAGAGTATCAATGATACTGGAGGAAAGATTGGTAAAAAGCACGAGGACTCCCTGGAGGTCTGAAGAGATTCAGAAAAAGGTATGTAGAGAGCTACACCGCCAGAGGTAAAGTGACAAGCTGAAAACTTTAGCTGAATAAACTTTTACTTTTCTTTTTGTTTATTCAAATACTCAGTTGTGACCTAAGCAACGCAATTAATCCTTTAATCCGTAGTTTACATTTATTTCGTAAACAAGTAACGATTTACGAAGTTAATTTCTATGTTTGATGCGGTCTCACGAGGCTGATTGCGTCGGCCGCACTCAAATGAGCGGCTGCGGTACAACTACGTACACTCCAGCTCTACCGTGAATACGATACTCTACTAATTTAATCAATATGGAGATATTTAATTAGTTGTTTTAAATACTTAATGAGACTTATGTAAGTACAAATTTACTATAAATATCTAATATAATATATAATTATATGATTTTAATGTAATTGCTAAGCGAAATCATATTTTTAATGGAATTTCACTAAACTTGAGAAACCTAAAATAATATGACCTAGACACAAAATAAGGATAGAAACTTCTTAAATTTGGCTGATCTAATAGGGAATCAACAAACAATCTTTTATTGGAATTTCTATTAACATTTTATTGGAACTCCAGAAAATATTATGTGCCTTTAACAATAAATCTATCAATACATAAAGAAGTGACCGACAGTTATAATATTTTCAGTTTTATCCATATAAAATTAAATAATATACATTTTTTGTACTATATACTGGCATGAGAATTGGTAATACTCCACTCCCTTATCATATTCCACTCATTTGCCTGTACATTTTCACAAAAATGTACAGGCAATTACATATATTTTGAAACGAAATTAATATTATTTGTACAAATTGTAAGCATATTACTCATAATTTAGGAGAATTTTGAATCAATATTTTAATAAAAGTACACACTTGATTAGTAAAATCTACATATTAAAACGGACAACGTCGCATGAAACAGCTAGTTATATATAATTGAACTAAAGTTTTAATTCAATGACTGGCGAAACGAAATTATATTGGAGCAATCTACGAAGTTTTCGCATTACGCCGCCGTTATGTAGACGTTGCTCAGAGCAAGCAACTCGGGGAGCGCCGCCGCCGTAGAGACGCGATTTACGAGAAATGTTATTCGCCCGATACGACTTTTCACCCTTAATACTACTACATCTATATTCTATTCTATGCTTCTTGAAAAGAATGGATCTTGGTAGATTACTTTGGTTTATTTTCTTGTAAATCTTTGAAGTAAATCAAACAATTATTCTTTTATTCTTTGCAGTAATGTTTTTTCTCTATATAATACTTATGTGTTCTACTATTTTATGTTTTCATTTCTTCGCTCTGGTGTCGAAGCGAAGCGCGCCGTTGAGTTTTGCCATTCAACAGAGTGTCTTTACAGTAGGTTCCCTCTGCCTCCCCTGCTGTGTGGGGGGATACATCGTGTACCTGATTTATTTTTAATTTTTAATACTAATGTGAAAAAAGAAAATGAAGAGAAATATTTATCTTCTGTCAAAAGATAATATAAATAAAGTAAAATATTTTTTTAACTTCACACAGTATCCCGCATATACTAATAATATGCAGAGGGAAATTTGTGTTAAACTTTTTTGAATTCGAGTTTATGAATGTAACATTCTCCATTCCCTACGCACGACCAAATTTCTGCTCAATAGCGGAGATACTCAAAGTTGTGCTTGGTCTTGTAATTAAAGCAAGGAAATTATAATAATTCATGTTCCCGAATAGGAATTGAACTCACAACCGCTGCACCCACCACTGTTATGACGGCCTCAATTGTAAAGCATAGTATAAATATACAAGTAATCAAACTCTCCTACTCTGATTTAATTTCTACAGTCTATCTAAAATTTTACCTTTCCCCTATTTCCTATCCAAAAGTCATCAACAATCGGAGCGCTCGTAACCGCACGCTGCAATGACGGACTGACTGCAAACGGAATGCGTCATACAGACGGAATTACAAATAGGAAATTGATTAAAGTCAAAAATCAAAGGGAAATCTGTAGTTTAATTCAAAATAAGAAGTCATGTGCTTCATTTTTAAATGTCATACTTAACTAAAGTTAATGTTAACCTGAGAAGAAACGGCGTAGATTAATTTTAATGTATTCACAATACTGTAACTTATCGTTATCGCACTTACAATCAAAATAACGCCACTGCATCACGACGGCTTTAATTATTTTATTATACTTTATTCAAAAAAAATAATAAAAAAACACAAAAAATCATGTAATTCATAATAGTAGACATCTCTTCCTTTGTAACATGGAGTGGTCGACAAGGACGAGGGCGGGCGGCGGCACGCGCTCGAGTGACGGACGGAAGTGCAAAGTATAAATATATAGGTATAAATGAAATCTGTACAGAACTTTGTTATTCGTTCTTTTATTCTTTTTATTCACCAGAAAACAAATTGTGAAATGATTGTTTTACAAATTTTGAACTTAAAAATTCACCTTTGTGAATTTCAAATAAGTTCAGTAAATATTTTAAAGCTTTAAACAACAAAGGAGATTACCCATATCCTATACAATATTCCGTGACAGGTACAGTATTACTAATAATAAAATTTTATTAAAATATCCTAATATTTTTAAAAATATTTTCTATGAAATATCCTTAAGTTTTCACATTTCGGATTTTTTCCTTTATTTGTGAGTTGGGGTAAGGAACTGTAAAAAATGTGTATTTTATACGTATATACATTAAACACAACTATTAAAAGATAGATTAGAGCAAAATAAAAATGCAAAGAAGGGAGAATTTCTTTATCCGTAGAAATATTATTTAGAAACTAATATTTCTAAGGATAAAATTTGTCACATATCTTGATTAGCTTATTTGTCAAAATAATATTCTCATTAGACCTTGGCATCCAGAATTCAGCGAAAAATGGGGGAAACGAGTGTCTTAATAATAGGTTCCCTCTGTAATCGTAACCTATATGCAGGATACAGGGCGACGGTAAAAAAAATATTATCTAAAACTAGCTTACAAACACATTCAGAAACGATGTTTTATCAGTTACTTTTATGAGTGTATTATTCCATTAAAGTCACTATTGACCTACAATTTCATGGCAAACACTATAAGTCGGCAATTCCGTCGATGTAACAATTGGAAAAGAACAGCCATAAATTGGATATTAACAGGCAGTTACAGATACAATACTTGAAGTAGTTTTCACATTTGCGGTCACATGACGAATATATAAGTCTGGTAGTCCATGAGATATTTGGTGGTGCTGAAATAAATGTAAAGAAATATATATTACATGAAACTAGAAGTAAAGATTGAAATAGACAGTAAATATAGACAAGGAAAAGTAACTTAGTGATATCTAACAATGTAATAAGATACTCCTTTTTTCTCTCTCTTTTTTCTATTCTGCCCTATACCTATGTATATCAATAAATAATCTTCTTTTTAGAGTTAGGTACAAATTGGAGAAAAGAATTCTTTATAGAATTACTTTGTTGTCCGTCTAGACGTCTGTCAAGGCCATTTATCGCGGTATCAAAGAGAAATTAAAATAAAACATTTAGGTCTGCGGTTCCTTGGAGTACAGAAAAAATAAAGCATCTCAGTCGACTCAAGCAAAAGATTGACGAGCATTGTTTTTGTTAAATTTTGTATGAATCAAAACCTGGTATTTCCCGTGGACTATCTATAGTTATGAAATGTGACCCGAAGTGAGAACTAATAATACAAGGAAAAAAATTAAAAAGTTAAAAGTTACAGGTGTTTTTTTTTAATTTCATACAAAATGAATTGACTTAAGTTGCTCAACTTTATTCGCCTATAAATTTATAATTCTAGGTCAATTAATACAAAATTCATACGTCCGTAAATTTAAGTTTCTCAACATTTATAAGTTATACTTCTCGTTGACGTACAATTCTGAAATTGATACGGAACCTACGGGGGACAAGTCCAACTCGCACTTGACCTGGTTTTTATTTTCCCAGTATCTCGCTATCCATTTTAAATGTAAGATTCCTCCTCCTATCTCATAGAGACCATTACAATATTGGACAGCTTGTATCCATCATCTTCAAATGATATTCTTCAGCAAGATAGACAAAAAATAGTAAACTGAAAATAAGAAATATATCTATATATCTTTCTACTTGCAGTGGACGCTAAGAAACACGCTAACAGAACTATAGTTGGAATAGAGCCAGTGTCTCAAAGGCAAAGATATTAGTTCCTTCATCTTATTTCAAGTGAACGGTGAACGTTGGATGCGAATCGAAACTTCTAATAAAGTGTCTTAAATATCACGCTCAAGTGTTGCTCTTCAATAGAGCTTTTGTTATTGAGCATTTCATTTTGTATTTTAGCGTGAAGCTTTCTATTTTATGACATATTTTATATTAAAAAGTAATTTTATGAATATTCATATGAGTATATTCTTTAAGTTACAATATAAATATAATTATTAATATCAAATTAAAATTATCGTCGTTATAGTCAGTCAGTCGAAAATACAGAAACAAACTGTTTTTTGTTTAAGTTAATTTATGTTTGTTTTTCGTTTTGTAATAAAGTATTAAAATAAATAAATAAACATTTAAAATATATAATTACTATTTTTGACTCATCTGCTTAATCTTCAGGGCGGCGTTTAGTTTCGCATGCCAGTAAAATTTACACAATGTTGTTAATTTAGTCTCTTAACAGTGAGTTCTTTCTGTTCCCTAGGTCTGAATAAAAAAACCATAGAGATAATAAAAAGAACACTAAGAGACAAGACGAGGGTCTAAGCCAACGGAGATTAAGAAGCCAGACTGAGAGACTAATATTGTCTGTTGTATCCGGTTCAATGGTTCTTTCTTTATTTATTTTAAGCGTCGCCATTTGCTTAACTTTTCCGGGAAAATGGTAACATTTTACTATAAATCAAGCCCTAGAAATGGATTAGAATTCATAAACATCGCGTGAA
This sequence comes from Heliconius melpomene melpomene, assembly GCA_000313835.2. Taxonomy (NCBI): domain Eukaryota; kingdom Metazoa; phylum Arthropoda; class Insecta; order Lepidoptera; family Nymphalidae; genus Heliconius; species Heliconius melpomene. Next base: position 93,169 of record HE669307.1, on the reverse strand, counting down.
ATTATGCACGAGGCAACTGAGCCAATTGATGGGTATCATATAAAATGAATATAAATTGTTGTGATGTGAAAAGTGGCGTTTCAATACTTAACATATAGTCTTTTTCGACGGCGATCCTCCTAAATATGGAATAAAGCGTAAAGCTAAATAATACGAATTGTATTTGTATAGTATTTTTTTGGACTTCTAGTTCTAGTAATTCTATATTATGTATTAGTAGAGTAGCTCTAGAGATTTCTATGGAATTTTCTCTGCTGGTCAGCTAACCGAGCCTGATAGCTCACTGCAGGGCTGACACTACGGACATTTTCATATAATTTGACCATTCAAAAGTGCTTGTAATGGCCTAGTTGAATAAATAATGTTTTGATTTGCAAGATAGTTCTTCTCTACAGTACTAATTGAATAACCATAAGTAAAAATACGAAATATCGATTAATAAAAGACAAATATATATTATAATAAATAAATATTTCAATTTAATTATTTATTGGAAATAAAATATATTCATATATAATAGAATGAGAAAAATCAAACAGCATATTAGGTAATGGCGTCCGTCGTTGGCGAGGCTCCAGAAAGTTTAATGGCATTATTATATCGAGATCGCATCAGACGTGACGGGAACGCTAACTTGCTTCGTCGACGATTTTATTGTTAAAAATTAAATCTGTAGAAATAAAACTACTAGCGGAAAACTAACTCGAAATTTGTGTGTGTGTGTGTTTAACTCTCAATCGAAGAAATGATTATGTCTCTAAATGGGTGGAAATAGTAGAGCGGAGTGTCCTAACATTATCATCGGCTTTATTGATTAGTGTAAGCCTGCTAACAGCCTTAAGCGAAATCTTAGGAGAGATAAAAACTTTTTAAATAACCATAAATGTACTTATATTTTACTATGTGAGATGAAATAAAGTTGGATATTGTTCTTTAAAAATGTAGGAATACATAACGAAAAAACACGTATTTAGTAGGTTTACACTATCTACAATACTAAATATTTATAATATACTTTAATTATACTGTAATATACTTTAATTGTCCTTTAAATGACGACGTGAATTTCCATACAAAAACCATTTAGCAAAGATTTATATGCATCTATTATCAAAAGTTAAAAGTGAACGTCTATCGTCCAACTTCGCAGATCTCCCATTCATTAAGGGACACAATCAGATAGCATTGTTCGAAAACAATTTCATCCTCTCGATAGCGATACCTTTATAAATCTGTCACTGATTACAGAATTGGGCAAGAAGTGGACCGGAGTAATGGAAACGTATGAAATTAATTTATTTATGGCTTTGACCTTTTTTTGTTTTATTATATACGTGATTCCTTCATGTTTCTATATATATTTGTAGCTAGAACTGAAATGTAACGATATTAAATATTATTTGCTGTCATTTTTTGCTGAATTCTAGAGGCAATGCATGTTGCCTCTATAAATCGGCGGAACCCAACGCCGCGCTTTGCCTTGTCAGAGCAAGGAAAATGAAAATATCGAATATTTCATTTCATTTCATTTCTCGAGAGGAAATTGGACTCACAATCCGTCGCACGCTAGTACTCTTACGCCATGACTGGCCACTATTTCTTTGTCTATGGTATGCTTAATAAAATTGAAATATAATTTATATGATAAATATATAAATATAAGAACATTTAATATAACTTTTCCACGATTGTTGATGGTGAGATGAGAATTCCTTACAATCTTACTACACTCTATGCAGTATTTAAGAGGAAGGCATCAGACCGGCAAGCGTGGCCGCCGGCGACGCCGCGAACTATTGTAAGACTTTGTTTAAAATTGTTTCTATATAATTTTTAAACACTTCTACGTTTCTGTACTCGTATGTATGCTAGATCGTATGACTTAGATTACTTTTTCATACTCGCATATTGCTGTAGAATGTTATGTTTTCCTTGTAAATTGTAAAAGTTTGATCTTTTTGTATATAAATTATGAATTAGCTATTTTGTATGTCTTTAAACTGTTTTTTTTTCTGAAAATATTCAAAGGAAAAAAATATACAAAGATTTTACCAATAAATTACATGTATTCCCTCTACCTATCCTGCAATATGCAATTTAGTCTCACACTGTCTAGTGTGAGACTAAAAAAAAATAAGAAAAAGATATATTTTTATTTTTTTAATAAACATAAACCCATAATATAAAATTTATTCAAAGTTCATTACAACACAAGTTGCCTACGAGCACCTCTACCTGACCACGCCCGGGAACTAATATCCGATCGCCTCGTTCCGGGTCACAGAGCAGTTCTAATTAAACTATAGCGATCGAACTTCACTGGAATACGACTTTGATCTGGTCTGACTGTAGTATTGTCCCAAATGCATTGTTTATATTATAGGATTATTAGTTTTCGATATTAAATTCTATTGGCATAGATAGTCGTAGTTAATAGTAGAAGTTTCTAAGTTACATTAAATATTGTATTGCTAAAGCAATTTTAGAATTATAACGACTTAGTTGTATAGTAATTTATTTGGATTGTATTTGCGAGGGCTGTGGATTTATGTAATATTTTAAGAAAAATGTGAATTATATACGTTTATACGTAGAAATCTTAAAAAAAATACATAGAAACATTTTAAGTAAAATTTTACTATAGCTCGGGGCCTCCCCGACGGCCACACTTGGCGGTCTGATGCCTTACTCTTAAATACTACATAAATGCATGTAGTAATATTGCAAGAAATTCTCATCGTGAACTAGTTATATTAAATTACAAAGTACTATTATGCAAATTTCTCAATACTCTAAACGCGATGGTTGTGCGTTTGATTCCCATTCGTTCTGGTAACGAGAATTCCGCGAAAAGTGGGGAACTGAAGTGTCTAAATAAAAAAGGTGTTTCTTGATATTAGGTTCCCAGATACCTTCCGCATAGCCTGCTATATTCAAGATTCAGTCGAGTAGCAGTATACATTGAACGGCAGAAATGTAAATAAGCGTAATAATTACCCCGAGAGGAGATCGAACCTAAAATCATCGTGTATAGTCGGACGCCATCCCATTCCACTATTGCGAACTAAATTATTACGGCAAGTGAATTCTTTAAAAAAACTTCACAGAAAGCAAAATAACATATATCTTTAAAATAGAACAAGCATCAAAGACAATTTTCAATGAGAAATCTCATTCTAACTAAAGAAAAGCTCCTCTATCTTAGGGGAGGCGCGATACCCGCGGACTTCCGGCCGGATATTAATATCCGGTGGGCGGCGAGTAACGGCCAGTACGGCGCACTTTTGTTAACATCTACCATTAGAACTAGCCATTGACTTTTAGAAATATATATATATTTTTACTGTAATTGCTGATATTATTTATTTTTTAAATTGTTTTGACTGTAAAATTACATAATAATAGTAGGTTCATATTCTAATATTTTTAATACAGTTCGGACACATTTTGTGACTATTCGGGTTGACGCTTTTTTCATAGCAGAGTAGGCAGAAACAACCACACTGCTCTCAATTTTCTGCCCATTTTTTTGATAAACTACTGGAATTTTTACGTTGGTACTTTAAATTTTTAGCGGATAAATACAAAATTTTGGGCTAATTGCTGAAAGATTAAATATTCTATAATTTTTTTCATCATATTTCTTTATATACTATAGTATAAAAAGACAATAAAAAAATATATATATAGATGACGATATTTCTGAAAAAAAAGAAAGCAATTTCTGTATAACCAACAAAATAAAATAGGTAGTTAATGAACCTAATCATCCTATATAAGTACAAAACGATGTTAGCAAAAGGCAGACCGTTCTATCCTGACCGGATATTAACGTCCGCTCGAGTGACGGACATCCCACGAATAACTTTGGTAGCATGTACGTAAATGTATGTATCTAATATTTGCAAAACATTAGATGCTGTGTTTATATATTTCTTTATTTTCAGTTTTTTTTTTATATTATGGAAGTAAATATAATTTAGAGAAATATTCTTAGGTTAATTTTAGTTGGAACACATTAGACACTTGGAGGCCGTCTTGGTGCATGGGCTTAGCGCCAGTCTGACTGTTTACGTGACAGTAGTGGGATGAATTCCCATTTCGGGGGAATAAATTATTTTTTCGGTCTGATAATAAAAACGAAGCGAGGCGTTGTATTCCACTACGGAAGGTCTCGAAAATTGGGCAGAATGTGGGAAATGGCATGTTTTCACTTTATGTCACGTGGCCAGGAGCCTGAAGCTAATTATGGGCTAAATTATTAAAATTTAAATAAAAATCTCAATGACACCTTAAAAAGCAGGTCAAAGACAAAATTACAGAAAAGCAAAATTAGTGAAACGGAAAACATGGTTAAGTTGGTAGAAGATATATATATCACTGCTTACGTGACACGAACGTGTTGTATGTATGTAAATATTTACATACAACCTAAACAAATATTTGGGCGCAGCAATCATCCCCCACCTTAGAGTATAAAGTAAAATAAACAGTAAACCTGTAACGCAAATATAAATAAAAGAAAATTTGTATTATTTGAATACTGATATTGAATGAAATGTAGATAAGACAGCTCTATTTTTGTGTCATACGTACAAGTGGGCGAAGCCCCAAGATCGCTAATCTTGGGGCTTCGCCCACTATTTACTAATTTGACTTACTTTATTTTAATAATATTATAATTTTAAAGACTATAATTCTAATATATATAATTCAGCCAACAAAATTGTAGCAATTTTGTCAAATTAAATATTTTAAATTGATATGTACTTTTTTATTGAATTAGTCAAGTGAAGATTAGATTAGTAAACAAATGATGCGTGTAACTTTTAATTGTGAAAAAATAAATTATAGAGTTCCGCCACTAAACACGTAAAGTTTAAAAAGATGGTAAATGCATGGATAAACTTTCTAAACTCTATCAGCGTGAAGTTAAAAAAAATGGTAAAATTTTTACAAAATTCTATAATTAGATATTCAATATGTTACAAAATTACGGTAAACTATATTTTCTATATACAGCATAACATGTGTCTAAATTGCGAAGAGCTGAACCGGGCAAGTAATTTAAATTAAGCCCCGCACCCACCTCCAGCCCGCACCCCCGCGCCCCCCGCGCTCCCTGCTGCCACACCGCGCTATGTCACTTAATCATGATTAGTCCCACCGCATGTAGAGTTTGGATTACATTTTTACATATTTTTTTTCATTTATTTATATATTTTAAATATATTACAAAAATATACATTATATTTTCTGGGACGAAATTTAATCCTAAGCATAAATTATGTTCCTGGTATTTTCGTAATTATCGTGAAATAATAGAGAGCGAAATGCGAGTATATAATAGAGAGTGAGATGACTCTATCATCTTTCTCATTTGCAAATTATTTTTAATCCTTTGTTTTATTTTCATAAATAATCATAAGCATAGCATTAAAGTACAACATTTAAAGATTTTTGCAACATAGTTGGGCATATAGAGCACCTGCTCTAGTCATACCTATGATTGCATACGAAGATAGTGGTTTCAAATCTTTTTCTAGGGAATATTTATTTTTCAAAATTGAAATCACTATCGGCACAACAGACGGATAGATTGGCATTCTACATGGCGATAATGTTTGAAATTATTATTAAATTTAAATTATATTCATATATTTTTTAAATTGCATTTAATACCCTATACAATATAGCTGCAGGTCAGCAGAGTAAGCCCCGAGTAATCTCATTATATGAGCGCTATCACACTGCCTGAGGAGTAAAGTAACGTAATGCATTTCTAATTCTGCCACCTCTAATTCCACAGCTGAGTAGTATTCGTTTGGATTCATGTCATAAAAGTAGCAATTTTCTTTTAGATTTTAGTGTCTGTGGTACTAATTTTCTTTTGATTTTTCATTTATTTGAGTTCCATTATGAGATAATTCGGTTAATAATAACTAATATGAAAAGGAGAAAAATGGAGTGCCTTTTCACTAGGTGTTCCCTGCAGATTTTACTTAATATTCAAAATTAATAACTTTGGTTAACTAAAAAATATGATATTTCATTTAATTTCATTAAATTTATTTTTATTATAAAAAAAGTTGCTCAAAAACACTTTCATGAATATAAATGATCAAGCAATAATTCAATTCCATGAATAATAGAAACAGTACTTAAATTAATTGCTTTATTATAATGAGACGTAAACAAAATAGCGTAATATTAAAATGTATAAAGCCTTGTAATTGGATATCTGTCGAGAGTCGTCGATGTCCTCGCAGGAGTGCCCTTTAATTAAAAAGCCTTATTAGGTCCATATTTTGTATAATCTTTATTTTCCTTTCCATTTAAAATGTATGAAACGTAAAGAAATTTAATATAATGTATGTAAAATTTCGAAATATTTATATGTATAATTTAATTTAGATATACCTGTACATATCAAATAAATAAGCATATTACTTATGATGACAGCATATAGATGATGACGTTAAAATGTATTACTTTCGAATTTTTTTTTTGTTAATTAATTTTTATAAGTAAATGGACTTTTAAAATCAAATTATTTAAAAATGTCAGTAGTGTCAGTACTACGGGAAGTTATAACGAGTTCTGAAGACGGCGAGACGGCGTTGAGTTTCACCACTCCTCACGAAATACCTCAAGAGCTTGGAAAGTGGGGAACGGCGAGTTTTAGCACTATATTCCCTCTACCCTGCTATATTCGGGATACAACGAGGAGCTAAAAGTTATATATACGTAAATGTATATAAATAATGTCACATTAAGAAATGACGACGGCTGTAAATAACAAAGGATTTTTTAAACTAAGTGATTAGATGTAGAGACGGCATACAGCCTCACGCTTTCCCGTAACAAAAGCAATGTCATCATTTTTACGTGTTTTTTTACAAATAGAGACGATTTTTTTATGTAAACTTTTATATTATAATTTAAAATTAATTCAGTTTTTTTTCTATTTATACATGTGTATTTTGAAGGAAAGGTAATTAATGTACCGTTTTTGAGACTTATAATATACAGCTGTATTTATATACATAATCCTAAGTTATCTTAGGACTAAAGTGGTATCATGATAAAGTTGGAAAGACAGAGTGAACCTAGTGGCATTATGGCAGTCCATTTCCAACTTTCCTCCCAATTTTAAAGACATTGGAGACGTTAGAGGAGAGTGGCGGAATTTGATACCACGCAAAAAGACTTTAAGACAAAATATATTTAAAATATTTATGTTCCATTCGCAGGTTATTCAAACTAAGACGAAGAAATTTACTATACAAGATACTGTTGTAGCAGAGACATTTCTCTAAATGAATTCCGCCCATCCGTAGGGAAATTTCTAGCAAAGAAAGTAAACTATTGTTTATTTTTAATTACTCTTGGCATTTTAATAAATTCTTTACTATGAAAAGGATTTTTAATATATTAGTTTTATAAATATATTATGTTAATATAAATATGTATAATATCTTGAATGATTTTTGGTCATCGTGCAGCGCCATGTAACCTATGGTTGTAGGTTCGATTTCCACTTGAATTATAGAAATATTTTAATTTCCTTGGTAACAAGACAAAGCGCGGCGTTGAGTTTCGTTACTTAAAACGTCTCGAAAATTTGGTGGAAAGTGTTAACTAAAAAAAATGACAAAACAATATCCATTTAACAAAAAGAAATAATAACTTTGTCTAAATGAAATATAGATAGAAACTCTATTTATTTCTAAATGTGGTTCTCTATTCACGTTAAAAAGGCAATGTGTGTAGTATGTAGTAGCAAAGCGACGCGTCCTCTGGCGGCAATCCAAAGCACTTCATCCATAGATTGCTTTAGAAGTGGCTTATTATCACTGTATTGTATTAACATAAATCTCTAAAGAGACATCTATTTGTATTCAATGGCTTTCGCGTTTCACCCTGGAATTTTTATCCCGGAAAATAAGAATGATATTGATATGTTATATTTTAGTATATTATACTACTATTGAAGAATAAATTGGTTAAAGATTATTAAGTACATACATTGATATAACTTAGAAATTAGGTCTTTTTTACGATTTGAACCTAGTGTTAAAGCACTTCGTTCTCCAATTACCATCCAATTTTCGAGGCATTACATTTGGAGTTGCGAAACTTAACGCCACACAAACTCCTTCGAAACAAAATTAAAAATATTTAAGTTAATATTTATTTTCTATTAGCGGATTATCCCCTATGAATGGCAATCGAATCCACAATAATGTGTTACTCAATTAGTACTAAGAATAAATGGATAGATGCGTTACAAGCCGAACCCTTAGGCCGATCGTGCTTCTCTATCGCTTATTCCGCTCTCTCGCTTGCACGCTCTGCACATGCGGAACGTGACAATAAGCCATGCTTTTCGTGCTTGCAGCCAGCCGTTCATCGATGTATAAGATGTCATTACATAAAAAATCAAAACAAAATAGAACCTGACATGATAGTAGTAAGTTCTCTACAAAATGAAATTTTATGTTCACCTTAAGACAGATTTCAATTGTACTCTACCCACATTCCCTAAGGCTTATTAGTCTAGTCTAGCTTTCAAATAGAACGTTTATTTTTCTGACATAAAATGAAAGAATTTTAACGAAAGTATAAAAACTTGTAATATATTCTTAAAAATTGGTGCTTATTCTTTTCAGTGATCTGTATACTATTTAAAAATATGATCATTTAATGTGCATAAAAACTCATTAAAAATCGATTCTAAGTTAGTACAACTTTAAAATGAAAACCAAAACATCTTTTTTAGCTACACACTGTATCCAGCATATAACAGGGTAGGCAGAGGGAACCTATAGTACTACACTCACAATTTTCGTGACATAGTGAGTTGAGTGGCCGAACTCAACGCCGTGCCTTGTCGTGTTATAAAAGCGGGAAAATGAAAGTAATTTGTTCCCCCAAGTAAGATAAGAGCTCACACCGGCGTGTTAGCGGTCAAACGCCGTATCGCTGTGCCACGACGCCCTCTAAACTCTTTTGTATAAAAGAAAAATAAAACTTTTAACCCTAGCCAGGACTATCCATAACGTAGAATTATAATTGTATAGCTATAAACACTTTAAGCGAGTTACATCGCGACATTAAAATATTTCGCATTATTATTTCGAGTAAACCGCTTCTCCTCGTGCCTATATAAAAAGATGACAATCACGGTAAGTACTCTTTACATTCCCGTCTTTGTAGATACGAAATTACAATACATTTTGTAAGTCTGTCCTGTCTGTTTGTTTTTGTGGAGAGATGAAGATGAAATTTATAAAAGCATTTTGCATTGGTAATATGAATGCAGTACATGATAATTAATGTTTGTTTTTGATTTCAAAGATGAATTATATTTTCATCTTTAAGCTTTTTCTGTTTATTTTTTCTATTTAATCTGGATTTAGTTATTGTTATAATTATTTAAGTTTTCTTTTAAATTTATTTGTTATAAAACACGTAAAATATATGAACAAAATAATATTAACAATAACTTTACAATTTATATCTACGTGTAAATTTAAACGTAGAGGAATGAGTAGTATATCTTTTTTTGCACATTTAAATTAATAATAAGTTACAAATTAAATGTCTATAGAAAAACTAATAGACATATATATATAACTTAAATTAAGAAAATTCTCAGCTTTACGTGAATTTACCGTGTAGCTGGTCATCACGTTTCAGGGTGAGGAGCTCAGAGCCTGGGGCTTGCACCTTCTTTGAAAAACAATATATATGAGAAAACAAATAAAATTGACAACAATATATTTTACAAGTTCCAAAACACAACACTACTCTAACATTTGTATAGCAAACTCAAAAAACAACTTTAGCTCATCTTTCAAAACTCAAGTAGAGTAAAGAATACCTTTACGTTTACACGACGAGGCGTCAAGTACGCGATGCAAGTGGGGCGACGTCTCGTGGCATTTTTCCAAGCAATTAGCTAATGGTCGCTGTTGGTATGAGTATAAGCGACTTATCGCAACGTTTTTTCAGTGTTGCACTGTATCCCGTACGCAGGATAGGTAGAATTAACCTGGGAACCTAATATTAAGATACTCCATTCCCATTAACATACTTCCATTCCATTTTCCAACGGGGAGAACGGGCGGAACTCAACGGCGCGCTTTGTCTCGTTACCAGAGCAAAGAAAATCCCATTAATTGCATTGTAAGCCAATTACAATTTTAGTAGTGTAACGTAGAAGATTTGAATCTACTCACTCAGTAAATTGAGAATGAGAAAGTTTAGACAAACAATGATATGAATTCTCCAAGCATTGACACGAAGAAGAAGAATGAGAAAATAATTAAACTCTAAACGTACCTATAAAAAAACAATAAAAATTCACTCCCAAAATCGCCATAACACGCACTGTACACTACAAACCCGCTTTTCCACATAATTGAGATCACTGTAGAGCCGCCGCGCGCCGGTCGGTGCCGCCCTACACGCCGCGCCGGTGCAGGCCCGCGTCGAGCGTACTTTAATACTTGTAATGCATCGCGATATCACACTTTAGGGATGCTGGAGTGAGGTAACATGAGATTATGGAAAATAGATATATGATGAGATTTAAAATTTCGCACTATTTTGTTCAACTGTGTTTTTTTTTATTCTTTTGTTTTAGTTGTATATTCAGCTTCACGCTGTATCCCGACAATAGCAGGGTAAGTAGTGAGAAGACATCTTGTGTCCTGATTTCTAGTCATTTTTCAAAATGTGGCATAACTGAATAACGTGTCTGTAAAGTTGGTTTGAATTGAATTATTATCACTGAATTATCATTTTGTTTAAAACAAGGGCGTTAATTGGTCTTTTTATTTGCACTCGTTAATTCTAATATTTTTTTTCTTAAGTTTTACAGGTTAATTACAAGTAACAATGAATAACAAGCCGAACGCTTTATCCGATCGTCCCTCTCTATCGCTTGTACCGCGCTCTCGCCTGCACGTTAGGCTCAAGCGGAATTATCCTACTAGAGATGCTTTTTTGTGCGTACAGCCGTCGTTCATCAATTTTTAAGACATTATCTAAAATAATTCAACTTTATCGTAAGTTCATGTAGTAGTAGTACACCCCTAGCTCTAACCCCTTTTTAGTTTTACGAATCCCGCTTGGTTTCGACTGATGAAAGTTATGGTTATTCCTTTCCATACAAACACCACCACGATCGAGCTTAAACTGATTCTCTCCAAGGAGTTTAATATTACTGATGCACTTTATAGAAAAATGTGTTTTATGAATATAAATATACGTAATATGTATTTTTTTAACTTAATGCCACAGGCGTAAGAGTCACTCTTTTAATTAAATCCCAATTAAATCCTATCTTTAGCAAGGTAAGCAAAGAAAATATAGTGTTATGACATTCTTTTCTCCACTTTTTATTCTATTTCCAAGACATTGCGTGTTGAGTGAAACTCAACGATTCACTTTAACTTCCCACCAGGGCGAGGAAATATCTTATTATCCTGAGTGGTAATCAAATCCACAACCTACCAAAGCTGGAAACGTAGTATATTTACTCTATGTCCTCTCTGCCTACCTTTTTAGGAGGATATAGCGTTAAGTTAAAAAAAACGTATATTATATACCCATATCGACACTTTTCTATTTTAATGGTACTTCGTAACACGAATTCGATGACACTCTAAGCTTGACGAGTGCACAATGTAGACATTACGACAGCACTAGTATGTGTGCAATGTGAAGTTTTGACAGCAAGGGGTGGTTATTATAGAGATGGGGTGGAGTTTTTAAAACCATTTCATATTAATATTATTATTATGACAAATAATTTACTCTATATGGAACGGCACGATAAAAATAATATTATTTCCATGAGGAGTGGGTTCGAATCTCGCTACTTTTAATTTTTTTATATGTTTTATAACATTTATGTCTGTCCTTCGTATTTTTTCTATATTCTTAGTACGGAATAACACTTAAAACATGTAAATAAAATTAAAATATTACACTTACATATACCACTAGGTATTTATGGTTCATTGAGGTAGTTAAATGATTTTAAGATGAATTATAAGAGATAGTGAAAGTTAATCAACATTATTTCTTTGTTTAATTGTGTACAGGCTAGCATCTAGTTTATGTTGCAGGCACTTACATTCATTACATATATCGAGGTCTGTCTGTCCGGGGGTAGCTGGCAGAGCGCCAGTACTAGTACCTACAATACTGTAACAGACAATTCTACTAACAATCTATCTCAAGGTATTTACTAAGTTATTTTTTAAATATCTTCATTGCATTATTTTTATATATCTGTTGTGGTGGCGCAGAGGCCCAAGCGTGTGACTATAAACGGAACGGTTGTGGTTTCGATTTTCACTCGGGGGAATAAAAAACAAAGGTAAAGCGTGATCTTGAGTTCCGCTACTCAACACGCAATGCGTCTAGAATGGAAGTGTCTTAAAGAGAAATGTTAACTTAACACAAGTTCCCAGGTTCCCTATGACTATGGTGCTAGGTGCGGCACTTTGTAAAGTGCAGCTAAAAAAACATACATATATTCGACAGATAGAGTAAATTAATTAATTTATTATTTAAACAAGCAATTACATAGCATTGTCCCTGTAACCTCAGTTAGAGCTGGCGCGATGCCATCCCTCCCCAATAACTTGCTGTAACACTATGTTTATGTACTTTGATAGTAAATGGATAAGAATTATGAATATTTTAATATTAAGAATTATAAGTTATGAATATTTGAGCCGAGAAATTCTAAAATTATTTTTAATCTTTAATTCTTATACATTTTAATTGAAATAGAAAGTTCATTATTCGTTTCATCTTAACGTCACCTACGTTGTCTGCATCCAATAGAGAATGCAGAGATAACTTAGAGGTAAAAAAAGTTTGTATCATTTTAAATATAAACATTTCTCCAGGTAGGAGTCGAATCTACAACTATCGTGTGTTCTTCCAAAATAAAAATAAAAAATAGACTTTCTCTTTAAGGAGGTAATATACCACCTTAACATCTGTTTACGAGTTGGCGCAGCGCCAACTCTGTCCCGAAAACTTCTTCAATAGTTTTAGTTAAAGATTTTGTTTCACTTATCATTCATTGTTCCTTAAAGAAAATATGACAATATATTTAAATATATATTTTTTATTTCTTCACCCTGCTTCCCGCATAGCAGAAAAGGCAGAGGAAACCAATTCAAAATACTCCGTTTCCCAGCTTTTGCCTAATTTTTGAGACATTGAATATTGAATTGAGGATCTTAACTCTGCGATTTCTCTCTCTCTCTCTCTCTCTCTGCGATACCTACTGTGCTGCATTGTGCTACAGCTCCAATATATTGTTATAATATTGGTAATTATTCTACAATAATTATAAACCCACAAGCAACTAACATAACATTAGCTGTCTTTAGTATAATTAGACATTAGGTTAATCTCGGCGCAGTGTTTGCGACGCCCTTATCAGTTTACCTCGTTAATATATTAATTACAATCTCTATTAATCTCAGAGATAAGCCGACAACATTTAATTAACATTAAACCGACTGTACTAGTCTTAGTTTACTACTTGTATATGTATCGGGGTCAAAGATTAAAGATTAAAATTTTATGAGGGTTATTTTGTGGATCAGTTTATTCTCCACATAATATTAGAAGAACTCGGAAATAATCATAATAATTGACTTATTTTACGTATGTGTTTTTTTCAACTTCGGGCTGTATCTCGCATGTAGCATTGTAGGCAGAGGAAGCCTAGTGTTAATACACTCCGCTATACAATTTCCGCCGAATTCTGGAGGCATTGCGTGTTGTATTGTGGAACTCACGTCACGCTCTGCCTTGCTACCAGAGCGAAGAATGAAAATTATTAATTCCTCCAAAAGGGAATTGAACTCCCAATCGTCATGACTAGTGATACGCTATGACGCCGCGCCTCACATCCTCAAATATCAAATACATATGGAAACAAAACTATAAAATATTATAAAATAATAGCCACCACCCACCTACCTCTAAAAGTACATAACAATTTCATTTTCACAAGGGAAATGTACCATACATACATAAGTAACACAAAATCTCTTCACGCAAATTGAAAATAAGTTAACTTTGACGTGCTATTTACCATTCCACTTGTATTTTGTAAGGAAATACTATTTTAAAGCTGCGACACGTACACAGCTTAATCTCGTCCGCTGTGTAACAAGCGACTAAAGCTTTAGATAAGCTGCACTCGAAAAGCACCTTTATGGCGTTGAAATAAAGATCACATGGAGCTTTTTCAATTTGTACTGAAGTCTCATGTCAGGGAGCGTAAGGATTTATATATATATGCTCGAAGTAAAGCAAGGGAAGTATTTCTACTGTCTTTGGTTGAAATTACTATTGTGATATGGTGTAGCCGATATTGGAATGCTATAAGGGTTAGATGATTTATTATAATGCTTTTTGAAGAGTAAAGTAGGGTTTTATGGGAATGGATATATTATAAGGTGAAATGTTATAAATAATAATCCCATCAAAAACATAAATGTAAAATGAAAGCCAAGTTTTGTAATAAAACGTATGCTTTCAGCGATAAAAGAAGTGAGATGTAAATGTATGCCTGTATATATGCATTTATTTATTTATGTATGTATGTATGCATTTACATCTCACTTCTTTTATCGCTGAAAGCATACGTTTTATTACAAAACTTGGCTTTCATTTTACATTTATGTTTTTGATGGGATATCATTACTTTTTGTATAGAAATTATAAGTAGGAAGATTCATAATGTAATCAAAATCAAAATATTCTTTATTCAATTTACCCATTACAAGTACTTTTCCTATAGGAAGCTACTACGGCAAGAAACTCAAGAGTTGCTCTTTTTAAAACATAGTTTAGAGTAAGCGCTTCATAGGACATTTCTCTTCGCCGAATAAACCAAGTAGGACACCATTGTGATAATACACTTCTATCTTAATATTGTACAAATCTACTGCAGCCTTTATTTCGGAAGTAGCTCCGTACGTAGTTAAGCAAAGCATGTCTTCTTTAGAAGAGTAAGGATTCCCGTTTCGAGCGCTAGTGTAGATACTTAAATCATTCCAGTTACGACATACGTACTCTACTATATCGCAATTTATTAGTTTGTTGTATATCAATACGCTCAAACAAAGAATATGCAATAGCATGGAAGAGACAGCTCCCATCGGGAGGCATTGGAACAATTCGGTGTAAGTTCTTGTTTCAACCACAAGCAATTCTATTGAAAGACTCATTGTTCAATATGTCTTGGAAAAAATATAAACAATAAGTTTATTAAGTGCTGACGGTACCAATCTGAATTGATATGATCCCAAGGTCGACTTCGTTCTGTGCCGTTTTCACAAGTGTTCCTAAAACCAGTAAAATCATGAAACCCAGGCCAAAAAAACCATTAAAATATGAGCGCCTTCGTACAATAAAATATATCTAATATAATCAGGTATTTACTTTTTTATTATGGTCAATAATATTATGTTTTATTACTCTTAAGACGATATTTAATTATATATGAAAATAGATTATATTTATCTATGAATCTCGACTATAGTTTTTATTTTGTTGATTAAATGACAGTTGTCAGATTTTAAAGTAATTAATGTATGCTGCGTTTAGAAATCTGATATATTTATTATTATTATTTTCTAATTTTATAATTTTACTAGCGGACCCGGACGCGGCTACGCCTGCTTGAAATATAAGAATATAATTTGTATATAAATATAATTTTAATTTAGATGAAATGCTAAAAGTGACTATTATATTTATTTTCATAAGGATGGATATCAAAATGACGCGGTAACGAACGCGGTCGCATAGCGACGACGGTTGTTATTAACATGGAAGAATAAATTACATGTCAAATTAGAAAGTATTTTAATTTATTAGTACATATGTGTAATGTAATATTATATAGCCTATAGCACTTCTGAAGAATGCAGCTTTCATACAAAACAAAAACATAGTAAATCGGACCAGTACATCCGGAGATCTTAGCGTTCAAACAAACAAACTCTTCCGCTTTATTATATTAATATAGAATATAGATATAGATTGGAATAACTCAATACGCAATGCCTCCAGAATTCAATGGAAAGTGGAGTTACTGAGTGTTTTAACACTAAGTTCCCTCTGTCTACCCCGCTATGTGTGGGATACACCGTAAAGCGGATTTATTTATTTTTATTATTTTATTTAAGTAATTTTTAATTTTCTCTTTTTTTTCTTATTTTTTTTATTAACAATTACTTAAATTTTTACTGTTAATAATTACTTTATAATTACTTCTGTTAAGATAGCTGGTAGGCTGACAAGATATCAAAATAAAAATCAAATCAGCTTCACGCTGTATTCCGCACTAAGAAGAGTAGACAGAGAGAACCTAGTGTTAAAACACTCAGTAACTCCACTTTCCATCGGATTCTGTTGGCATTGCGTGTTGAGTGGCGGAAGTCTACACCGCGCCTTGCCTCGACACCAGAAAGAAGAAATGGAAATATAAGTTTAAATAAATATTTCATTTCCTCGAGTGGGAATCGAACTCACAACTAGTCAGGTTTTACAGTCACACTTTGTGCCCCTGTGCCACGACTGACCTTACAGATAGTATATTATTATTAAATTTTATATATATTTTTATCAATATAATTATCTTTTATAAGCTTTTATTTATATAATTTTTTTAGTGTATTTTTTTTTCTGTTTTAGGATTCTGTACCTTGAAAGCAATAAAATAGAACCCTTATAGGATCTTATATAGGACTTAGTACTTAAATATTGTAATAATAATTTAATATCAAATACGTTAATCGACTATGCAAATACTCTTAGTATAATAAGTACTAAAATGTTTAAATTATCTATATATATAAAAGGACTTGTCCTCACTGACTGAGGTAAGACGCACGCACAGCCGTAACCGGTGATGGTAGAAACGGTGAATTTGGACAAATGTTTACTTTCGTAATCTGGACATCCACTAAGAAGGGATTTTGAAAAATTTTAGCCCGAAAGGGGTGAAACAGGGGTTGAAAATTTATATGGAAAAAAAATTAAATCGGCACTGATTTTCATAAAATTTGAAATTTAGATTTTTAAAAGTATTTAATTGAACACATGTTTCATCGATTTCTAGAATTCTTCCTCTAAGGGTGCAAATAAGGGATTGAAAGTTTGTATGGAAAAATATTTAAAACGCCACCGATTATTATAAAATTTGAAATTTAGACTTAAAAATATTTAATTGAACACATGTTTCATGGGTTATTAGAATTCACCCTTAAATAGGCAAGCGAAGCTGCGCGCGTCCGCTAGGAATAAATAATAATGAAGGATGTTAATCCATTTATTATATTTTTATATTTTTACGTGAAGCCCTTGAAGTCCACATGATGACAGGCTTTCTCAGGACATAAATTAGAGTCATTTTCAGCTACAAATGGAGACATATCTTATATTAGAATATACTTGAAAGCATCGTGTTGTTTTAGATGGCTTACGTAAGTAATAGTGAAGTTAGTCTACAAAACAAATAAAATATTTACTAACGTGTGACATAAATAAAAGCAAATATGTATAAATAATGCATTGCTCTTACTTTGTTGGCAGGCGCTACACTATAAGTAAATGTTCCTAATTAAATCTATTTATTGAAAAAGATTAGAAAATATTAAAAAAATACTAGTTTCGGATTTTTTCCTTTACATACACCCAATTACTTAACCGGATGCTAAATTTCACCATTCCAGGTCATCTGGAACTTGGTTAACATTAAGGTCTATAGGTCAGTCACCCCCCTTAAAATTTACGATTTTTGGACGTCATTATCTAAATAACTGTTTGAGCTGTGTTTATGAAATTTAATGCACGTATACAGGTAGGGGGTCTAAACATTTAAGCCAAATATGACAGCTTTAGATAGAATAGTTTTTGAGTTACTAATAGGTAAAAAGTGGCTTCAAATGGTTCGTGTAAAATAACACACGGTGCTGCTCGCCAGTTTTGTTTGTAAAAAAACTTGGCCACGCGCTCCGCGCTTTTTAAAAATAACGATTTTGCTAAAGGAAAAATTAAAATTGTTTCATGAAACAACAGTGAAATTGAAAATTCGACCACTCGACTGCGTTCCACCACTCAACACGCATGCCTACATAATTTGGCGGAAAGTTTGAGAGTTGACTTTCTTAATACGAGGCTCCCTTTGCCGACCCTGCTACATGTCATTCTTGTATGGTACAAAATCAAAATGAAATCTGTTCCATACAGAAAATGGTACTTTTGAATCAGTAAAAATATGAACTAGTTCTACACTCAAAGTACTAGCTTGTAAGTTTGCCACAACTTGGATTACCTGGTCGTATATTGACTTCAATACATTGTTACGAGTTCGGGCCAAGGAATTGAAATTTAAAGCCGGACACTCACGATTGACGTCTTTAGTATTGTTGCCTGTTCCGTTAATAGCAAGCTTTATTTGTTTTCTTTTCGTCTTTTCTATTTTATCTAGTATTCGAAACGCACGCGATGATTAAGATTTTAAATCCTGTTAAGATACTGTTTGCCACATTAAAAAAATTACAAATATAATTGCGCAAGGGTGGGACTGTAACGCGACGGTTGTGGGTTCGATCTCTACTCGAGGGAATGTATTATTTCTTAATATTTTTCTATTTTTCGCTCTGGCACCAAGGCAAAAACTTGGCGTTGAGTTCTACCACTCAACACGCAATGCCTTGAAAAAGTCTTGAATGACGTGTCTTAACACGAGGTTCCCTCGGTTTTCCCTGTTGTTTGCAGGATACAGCACGAAGCTGATTTAATTTAATTTTAATTTTAAATAAAAAAGCATTCTCTAAACAAAAAATTAAATAATTCAAATACGTCACTAAAGTGCCAATGCAAAATAACGTTAAGGTACTATATTTTCTCATAATCGATCGTTATCATTTTGAAATATTTCACAATACAATTGAGTTTATATTTAATTGCTCTTTAAAGCTAAGGCCAATAAGCAACCGCCTTAGTATAGTCAATTAATCCAGCACTTATTAAGACGATGATCCACTGAAAACATTATAAGATATACATTTTTCACAGCTTGACACTACATTTCACGCACAGCAAGTAAGACACAGGTAATCTAGTGTTAAGACACTTCGTTTCCCACTCTCTGGCTCTGTACTAAGGAGTGGGTTTGGGGGTGATCATTACCTGATAATTCACCTTCTCACCAAATAAACATTTTTGAATGACAGTTCACAGAGAAAACTCTCCGTCACACTAATTTGAAATAAAGTGAGTCGAATACTGGCGCTTAAAATTATATTATGAGTCAAGGGATCGATTATTATTTTTTTTTAAATGTTGAATAATCCATTTTTGAATTATCATTATCATAACCATTCGTCCTCCACTAAAACACCAAAGTTAAATATGTTTGTTGGTCTCACTCATACTTATTCCAGAAAAAAGTAAAAAAATTGCTTAGCTTTGTAAATTGAGTGGACGTAACTCTTTACTATACGACCGGATCCGGTCTGAAACTGTTTGGACGAGCGCCAGTCCGAGCAGACGAGGTGAGGTGGATACTGAACAGTACTGGGATAGCTTATATCGTATAATAACTTCTATTAAGATTTCTTTTATATTTGGCACGTGTTTATACAATATCACAGATTTTTCTATCTACTTCTTAATCTGTTGCCTCTAGGGTTCAAGTGATAGTAGTTGAAATTTAAAAATATATATATTGTTATTTTTTGTTTATGAAATTATATTGTTTTGAAAAATCTTGATAAGCGAAAAATTACGTCCCGCCAATTAGCTGTATTATGGAAGAATTCCGTAGAATAGAATTTTACGAAATGCTATGCAAGATGTAGTTTAATATTTGTTTTTTATTTCAGTTTCACACTGTATCTCGCACACAGCACGGTAGGCGTAGGGAACGTAAAGTTAAGACACTTCATTCACAATTTTCCACCAAATTCTAGAAAGCGAAGAAAATATTAAATATTTAATTTCCTCGAGTGAGAATCGAACCCACCAGTAGCGTTTCCATTCACACACTTGTGCGCCTGCACCGCGACTCTCCTGACTTTAAGAAATGTATTAAAATATTTTCGTCAACGTACGGAAAATTCATTTACATTATCACATTATTATTAAAAAATTTGCATATCAAATAACTTATACATAATTCTGTTTGAAACAGATTACGGTAAGTTAATTATTATGATAGCTTTTCAAAGGCAGTTGAAATAATTACGTACTTATAAATTAAACTGAAATATTTTGTTTCTTTACATTGAACTAAAAATGTCTTTTAAGAATAATTATTTTAAGTTTTTATTATTTGTTATATTTTCATTAATTGTTGAATAAAAAAAAATCATATCGTTAATAGTTCACAAAAAAGTTTTTACTTTATACAAATCTCTGTGCAACAACGCCTGTCACATAAAATGGTTTTGGGACTAGGGAATGATTATATTTTAAATATTTTCACACCCCTATTTAATTAATACAAAGCACAGAGCTGAATTCCGCCACGAAATATGAAGTGTCCCAAATCTGTATATAATATAGTTGGGAGACTTCTGTGCTACAAATGTCAACTGTCAAATATAGTACTGCAATGTGTCAATGTCACTGTCAATGTCTTCCGCTCCCGCTCTTTTCATTTTGTTATTAAGTTACTAATTTAAGCGGGAAGACATATTTGGCCCTCATATACTTGAGGTTACACGTGTTGTAGTCGATGTGATTTGTTACTAGGTTCTTAATAGCTCATTATTAGCAAATTATAAAGTAATTTAAATGTTTTAATTAATAAATATTGTGAATTGGTTAAAAGAGCTGCTATAATTAACACTGAGTAAATACCTATATGTGTTTTCGAATGTTGTTGGTGTTTGATTTTTAATAAATAAGATTGTATTTGTAACAATAGTGTTGTATAGTTTTCTTTTGATATTTCACTTCTGAAACCTAATTTCAGAAGTGGGATACCTATCTAAGCCCATCAGGCCAGATCCTTGTACCTTATAATTTTGTTATTTTTGTGAAAGCAAATAAAACACCAGTTTCATCATTTCTCTTTTCTTAAATTATTTATTGCCTATACAGAAATACAGTGTTAAATATGGGTGATGCTGGTAGTAAATCACAAAACAAATCACGTCGACCGGACACGACACGTGGTCGCGGTTAGCGAGATAGGTTAAGTCATTTGAAGGCCATGTTATGAGACTCGAGCGCTAAGGGTGTCTCGAGCGCTCGCGCTGGTGCTTTCATGGTTCTGTTACAGGGCATTCATGCCGCCGCCGTGCCGCTATGAGGTGCTTCTGCACGCGCGTCTCTGTGTACCTCTGCTGGCGATGTGCAACGCTTACCTGCGCGTCTTGGTGTGCCTCTGCACGACCTCAGCTCGCGATGCGCGACGCTTTACTGCGCGTCTTGGTGTGCCTCTGCACGACTCAGCTCGCGATGCGCGACGCTTACCTGAGCGTCTTGGTGTGCCTCTGCACGACTCAGCTCGCGATGCGCGACGCTTTCCTGCGCGTCTTGGTGTGCCTCTGCACGACTCAGCTCGCGATGCGCGACGCTTTCCTGCGCGTCTTGGTGTGCCTCTGCATGCGCTCAGCTCGCGATGCGCGACGCTTACCTGGGCGTCTTGGTGTGCCTCTGCACGCCCTCAGCTCGCGATGTGCGACGCATTCCTGCGCATCTTGGTGTGCGTCTGCACACCCTCTGCTCGCAATGTGCGATGCGTCTGTGAGACTGCTCGCGATGCGCAACAAGTTCCTAAGTGCCACTGCTCTCGATGCGGTCCCCGCGCATATCTGCGCGCCACTGCTCTCGATGCGGTTCCCGCGCGTGTCTGCGCGCCTCTGATACTGATGAGCGACGCGTCCCCGCATGTGTATGCGCGCTTCTGCTTGCAATGCGCAACGCGTCTCTGTGTGTCTCCAGGTATCTGAGTGCCTCTACTGGTGAGCATTACAATGCATTTCTTTGGAGATTAGACAAACTTGAAAAAGGTACACAAAATAATATTTCTTCTCATAATTCAACCTGTCACGCTAGTTTGTTAAAAACAAATTTAAATGATTAACTGTTAGATTTGATACTTTTCCCAAAGGTGCATTACCTGAAAGTATGGCCTCTGATACCTCATACCTTATCAATGTACTTCAGGGGTTAAAAAGGTAGCCCATAATCTTTCTGATGCAATAAAATCTTTAAATAGTTGAATAATACAAAACTATTTTATATCAAACTGACTCTGTTATCAATAATATTGAACTATAGTGTGAGGAGGTGGAGAGGGTTAGAAGTGCTAATAACTGGAATGATTCAGAATGTTTATTACATGACTCTGGGCGCC
>HE669307.1:37138-60734 GCA_000313835.2 Heliconius melpomene melpomene | reverse complement strand
TATAAGATATAGGATATATATATATATATATATATATATATATATATAATATTATATCTTTTTATAAATTAATATTTATATCTTTTTATTTGTGGTGTTTTTTATTGCTAATGATTTGTTTTTTCTAACAAGGTCACAAGGGGGACCTGTTACATGATATTAGTAAATTTGAAATTGATTTCAACCTATAAGCAGCGCATTCATCTTCCAGCCATATTTATTTATATTTAGCCTTCAATACGTAATTGTTCAACTTCAGGCTGTCTCCCACATATTACCAGAGAGTAAAAAAAAATAAAATTTAAGGCCAAAATAATCCATTACCCAAGTGAATGAATGAAAACCTCAATATATTTTCTAATGTGTATCAAAATTGTTACAAACAGCTTTAAAATTATAAACATTTAATCCTATTTCCAATTAGGATATGAGTATACGTTGTATAGCGGAGTCCTTTACTCATTTTACACTTAACGTGAGGGTGCGTGAGTCGAGACATGATGAGATATTTTAAATTTCTGTACTTCTTCTTTGTTATTAACAGGTAATTGGTGTCAAGAGTTACATAATATAGGTATCATTGATTTAAATCTAGCGACCCCCTCAAGGCTTTGTGAATTTTTTGATTTCATCTTTTATATACTAAAAGCGATCAGTTACGATTTTATTATATTCGTAGATATTTTATTTAAACAGGTCTCTTTACGGAAATTTAATTTAATACGTGATTCGGGTAAAAATGATGTGGTTTTTGAGTTCCACCTCTCAACATACAATATCCCTTCATAAAAATTGTGAGCGAGGGGAAGGGAGTGTCTTAACACTAGGTTCCCTCTGTCGATCACGCTAGATACAGTATATAGCTAGGTCTCTTTAAACAAATTACGTATCAGAGGTTCACTAAAATAAAGTGGAAAGTATAGAACGGATTGACTATCTCTCTAATATCTTCATGAACATACAAATATTAATAGTATTACATATATCCATCCATCCATCCGTCCATCAGCCTTTCAACGTCCACTGCTGGGCCATATTACATATATATTCAAATCTAATTTAAAAATTTAATTTCAACATCGTGTCGTCCCCATCACGTCGACACAAAAAGACCTCGTCGCCCACAGCCTTCATTTGAGCTAATGCGCGGATGAATCACCGTCCCGAGTCCCGACCGTAGACTGTAGCATCAAAACAATACTTGATTGTAAATGTATGATTAGAAAGCATCATCATGATGCCAGTGGTTTTGTTTAAATTACACAAAGGACTACTAGGAGCACCAGGACTGAAGAAATGATGTCTCTGTAATTAAATGGAGGTGTAAGATTGAAATGTGTTTTAGTGTACTAGAAGGTACATTTTGGTTAATTTTTAAAAGCAGTTTGAGCTTTTTTTATTAGGGGCCCGTTGTGGCTCAGGGTAACTGGCGTGCGACTGTGTGACAGGTCGTGCGATCAATTCCCACTGGAGTAAATGAAATATTTCATTTTTTCATTTTCTCGCCCTTGTAACGACGCAACGCGCGGCGTTGAGCTCCGCACTCAAGACGAAATTACTCTAAAAATCGTTGGAAAATGAGGAACGGAACATTACGAGGTTCCCTTTGCCTACCCTGTTTTTAGCGGGGTGGAGTGAAAAGCTAAAAAAAAGAAAATGTTTGTTTATTCTTTGATATATTAGTATCAACATTATTAAATTACGCTTTAATATGTCATTATATTAACATTATTTTGTGTAACAGTATATTTTTACCCTTCACTCATAATAATTACTGAAGCGGTAAAAGAAGGCCGGTTTTGAAATTACCAAACAAATATGCTTATAATATATACTATACATAAAAGATAAACACTGTATTTTTGTAGTTTAAGTATTACTGTATGTACAAGTAGAGATTACTAAGTTTAATATTTACCCCCCTTTTCTACACCTACCTCTATTATTAACCGACTTCTGTAAGAAAAGGAGGTTATCAATTCGACTGTATTTTTTTTTCGCACGTAAAGAAAGTTACATGGAAGCTTTTAACGTCATATAATATAGCTTCTTCAATAAATTGACTATAATAAAAAAAAATCAATTCGACAACAATATACAAACTTTTTATACATAATATAGATATAAAATAATATAACAATATAGATATAAAATATTTATTTATACTCGTATATATTATAATTTTGGGATATTTTATGTTAAATAGGTAAATTTCACGAATGACTTACCCAGTGGAAGCACGTTGAAAGTCTATAGAAACTCATCGTTCGAGCGATTAAGCAGCTCGCGGCTCAGTGGGCTCTGAAATTCAACAAAACTATCATATTGCATCATATTTAATTTAACACGAACGCTTGGAATTAATTATTTTGTAATTAAATTTGCAGATAATAAATAAATAAATATTATTTGGCCGTTGTTTCTGTTTTAAAGTTCCGTGCCTTGAAATAATGAAACCTTTATAGAATGTTTGTCCCTATGCTTTTCTGCCCGTCTGTAAAAATATATTTTCTCAAAACGTTAGATTACCGATTATGCGTTCGATATAATCGTTTAATCGTCAATTCCACATTTTTTTTGTATGAAATTCCAAACATATAAAGTTCTTTAAATGAATTTAAAAATAAAAAAATTGTAAGTAGTGAAGACTTACTGGGAGTTATATTAACGACCATTGCCTTGATCTAGAATGTCTTAATTTTATCGTAATATTATAAAAAAAAAAACAAAGTTAATTAACTATATAAAATCAAGTTTAAGTTTCAGAATGCCAATTTAACCTCTTTAGAAGTTGTTAACAAGCTTAAAAATCATTGAACCGGATGTAGATAAAGGCGTATAAATTATATAGTAAGTTCTGTGATATTCATAATTAGATATATTAAATTAAACTATTCTACTAAATAAGGCTTTCAAGGTGTAATTATGAAATGCTATTTCACGTGTTAGTATTGAGTTCTATTCTTATTTGAGAATATTAAGAATAAGGTGAATACTTTAACACTACGTGTATCTGAGTCTATAGTGTCAAAAAGCTATAGTCATTCGATATATAATATTTCGTCAGTAAAAGGGCTGTCAGCTTCACGCTGTATCACGCACGCAGCGGGATAGGCAGAGGGAACCTAGTGTTAAGACATTCTGTTCCCCACTTTCTGCCGAATTCTGGAAGTATTGGGTGTTGAGTGGCAGAACTTAGAAGCCTGTGCCCCTGCGCCACGGCTAGCCTCAAAATAATATAACTTATACATTTTATTTATACGTAAATATTAAATCCCCAACCATCACATACTACAACAGACACTGTCACTGCGCCTATATGGTGTCATATTTTATTTGAAACACTATATAGAAACACAGTTGCCGGGGATTCCACGCGTGGAATAACGCTCAAAAGGAATTTTAATAGCGCTGTCCGTTGAAAATTCCTCTCTTTACAATGACGGCCGAATATTTGATGACTGACGCTGTTTGTTACCAATGCTTTATTGAGAATTTCACATTCTCATTGCAACACTGGAAATATTTTATTGGGAACGCGGCTTCAGCGCGGCTTCAGTGTCCTTCGAAAGTATTCGGGATTTATTAAAAAAGGATTTTGTTTCGTATATTATGTTTGGGTAAAAAATGGGGTAGCTGTTGTAATGAAGTTTGAATGGATAAAGCTTAAATCTTATTAGAGGAAAGCTTGTATGTATTTAGAATATTGTATATATGTGTTTTCTAATGAACAGACACAAAATATGTTTCTAACATTATTTATTGTAACAGAAATTATACTAAAAAAAATCCAAGCATATTCTGAATATATAACAATATAAAACATATTATGTTTGTTAAATATTTTTTTTGATATTTGGGAAAAAAATTACATTTATGACCATAAAATTCAAGGTTCATTCAATGCAGACATCTGAAGAGAATCCTTGTCTTATGTCAGTGTCCATACACTGCGTGCTCAAAGAAAGGTACATTATATTTATATTTTTTTTAGTTTAAAGCACTTCTGTTATATAGAAAAACCGGCAAATAGAACCTAGTGTTTAGCCTAGCCTAGTGTATCACGTGTTGAGTAGCGAAAGCCTACGCTGCGTTCTGTCTTACTATATCATAAAAAGCATTTTTTTCATTTATAATTATTTCTCTTATAAAAATTATACGCACAAACCCCGCATATTCAATCCGACGACCAAAAAACTGCTCAGTTTGTTTTCTTTAGACATCCATAAGTCAAGCGGGTTGGATGACATCTTTCTCTAGTGCTGCGTTTATTTGCTCCTGAGTTGACGAAGATGCTAACGTGCTTCTTTCAGCACTCTCACTAATTTCTTTCGGCATAATTTTAGACTCGTGGAAGAGCGCTCCAGATTCCGAAGAAAGGCGATGGTTCCGATCTAACTATCTATAGGTCTAAAGTGATGGAGAGTATAATAAAAAACCAGATTCTGATTTATCTGGAGGATCACTCATTGATCAATTACCTTCAATATTATTATATAGAAGGCCATATTATAATATATTCTTTTAGTTTATGTAATGTGTTTCTCATAAATGGACTATAAAACACAAAAGTTCTCAAGATTCAGTTCAACCAAACAGACTTCTCAGCTTTATAATAATAATATGATACTACAAATGAACTCATAAATAAATATATTATATTCATTGGTCATAAAAATTCATAACTTTTGATCGCAAGTGTACTACACGAAGGTACGATACGAGAGAATCTCTCAAAAACTGCCTGTGATGGGGCAAATTTGTATCTAAAAGGAAGCACCTCTAGACGAGTCAGCGAATATAAAGCCGGAATACTTCAGTTTTATTGGGAAAAGGATATTATAACCAATATTTGATCAGAATATATTTAAAGATATACATCCTATATCTTATAAAACAAAGTCGCTTTTCGTGTCTGTCTGAACTTTCTAACTCTTCTTCTTCTAAACCACCCAACGGATTTTTATGCGGTTTTCACCATTAGGTCGAGTATTTCTCAGGGAAGGTTTATATATACTTTATTATTTGTACATTCTTATGTAAATTAACATAAATACGATAAATGTGTCTAAAGTCCTACCCATTGAGACACTTTCGCGCATGCGCTGCTTTAATGGTAAGTACTACATGAAAATAATGTACTGGAGTATTGTTCCTCTTAATAAGATCTACAAAAAAGTCCGCGAGAGCATATTTTTATCTTTTAAGGATAACGTGTAGTGATCATATTTCTGTCTAAAAATAGTAATTTCAATATATTTTTTATTGTGAGGGATATTTTTCCATAATGGTATTAATCCTTATCCTTTAAAATACTTTATTAATTTTCTACGTTAAACAAAGATAAAATTTGCTTTTTACACAATTTCGAAATTGCGAATAGTTTTAGAGAAAAACGCATTTAATTGTTGACATATCACGCCGTTGACTCATCAGCTGTGCCGACTTAAGTTTTACTTATCCCTTACTCTCAGCATATAAATAAGTATATTAGTTACGTTGGCCATTTAATGTAGACCAAAACTGTCTTTTACTGTTTTTCATTTTAATAAGTACTTTAGAAGTTGTTACAATATCAAAACATCCTTGCTGCTAAACGCGCCCCGCGACGTTTTGCTTATACAAGTGCGTCATGAGCAGTCATCGGTGGTTCCGTGGTAGAATGCTCGCCTGCCACGCGGGCAGCCCGGGTTCGATTCCCGGCCAATGCATTCTATTTAATATTCCTCACAGGATGCCACGTAGTGCTTGCTTTTCATCAGGGACAGAATACCCTCTTCAGCATTAATGCTGGTTAACCACAAGCTCGAAAAAAAAACCCGTCTGCTATAGAGGCATAGCAACGAAGATTCAGATGCGTTTGCACGTATTGGATAATTGGAGTTAATGTATTATTTCAGCGCGATATATTTGATTTCATATTTTTTGTAGTAGTTATAAGTAGGAAGGCTTTTGTTTATAATTTCTTCCGTTTAAAAATTGTCATTTAACTATCTAAAAATAGTCATTTAAATATATTTTAATAAGTACTTGAAAATATTAGTAGCACAGATTTAAAATTACGATACCTACTAAAAAATCCTTGCCGAGTAAAACAATTGGAAAATCCTTATCGAGACTACGAAAATGCGGGTTGCATTAGGGATTAATTAATTTTCACATTATCTTAAGTGCTTTGCAAACATACATTATATGAATAATCCAGTAGTAAAAGCGGGCGAAGCCGCAAGGGGGTCGCTAGTATATGTATATGATAATGTTGTTATATGTGAGGCCGTCGTGACATAGTGGTGTGTAATGTGACTGTAAATACGACAGCTCTAGTTTCGTTACTCACCCATGGAAATATGTTATTTTCTTTTTTCTCTCTGGTAAAAAGACAAAGCGCGGCGTTGACTTCCGCCACTCAACACGCAACGTCTTGAATCCTCTCACAATAAAATATTAGGAACCCCTGATTGAATCAAGGCAGGAAAACGATAATATTTTAAAAATAAACATTTATCCTAAATAAACATCATTAATATACTTTTATTTAGTACATACCAAGGATCACAGTGTTAGATTTAGAAGACAGTTGTACCACCCTGCCTCAGACGGGATTAGACGGACTTAGAACGAAGCCTAAAGATTTTCCAATTCACTCACTCGAATAAAGGGGCTTTACGTAGCCATGTAGCTACGTATCTACTTGCCTGTAACGCAACGTAAGCACGATTTTAGCTTTTTGTTTTTCAATTTATTTTGTACTCAGCTTAGCTGAGCTTATGAGCTACTGTTGAGCTTCTTATGTACTTATATATGTTGTTGATAGCTCGTATTTTGAAGGTAAACTGGGTCTTGCTTGCGCCTTCATCTCCTTGGTTAGTTGGAAATAAGCAAGACTTATGTATGATATAATGTGTGCTGCAATTTTTTTTTCACGCTTCGCGCCGTGGAGCAGAGTAGGTATAGGGAGCCTAGTGGTAAGACACTCCGCTTCCCACTTTGCCTCGTTTCTCAAGTGGGAACCGAATCCATCAATCTTTGTAACGATATGGCTTGAAGCTAAAAAAATAGATTCACGTATATTAGAAATTTTTTTTCTATATAATTCAAGATATGGTTTCATGAAATTCCATTTGTCTCCACCTATTATTTGTTTCTTAAACTTCATTTGTCGGTGAAAATTGTATTGTATTGAAGTAAAGCAATTGTGAAAGTGTTGATTGTCTTCTCTCTTGGAACAAACTACGCGATGAAAATAGACATCGCGTCTTAAAATACAAGGAAAACCACTTCATTCGTTTCGTTTTATATATTTTTTCGAATTTTGTCGCATATATAAAAGAACGCTTATATATAGTTTGTATTGGGTATGTCATCAAATTCTCAGATATAGCTTAAAGCTGTATTCTACATTATAGGCAGAGGGTACCGAGTGTAACGACATTCCGTTTTCTATTTTCCGCAATTTTTTTGAGACATTGTGTTTAAAGTGGCGGAATTCAATGCTGCGTTTTTTCTTATTAGCAGAGAAAAAACGAAAACAATATAGACTCCGAGAAATCGAATCCACAACTACCACATTTACAGGCAAACGCTGTTTACGCGACATCGGTCTTTATTCCATGTTCGCTGTGAAATTATAAATAAATATGAATTTTAAATAAAATGGTTTGCGGTTTTAATAACAGCATTGGTGTTCAGAAATGGTTTAAATACAACCGTGAATAAAATCGTTCACTTATGTGTTGTGGTTACAGAAAATTTTGCATACAATTTTTCTTCTTTTAACATTCTTTTACGGGGTCGACATGCAACCTATACATACATACGTAAAGAAATTTAAGAAACTGAATTAGACCCACTTTAAGTAATATTTTGTTCTTGAATATTGGATAGGAATCGAACTGATAACCGCGACGTTAAGGTGATAAAATAATATAAAAATTTGAATAAAACGAGTAATAAGGTTTTACATTTTAATTATCATATTTCCAGTTCATTATTTACAGAAAACTATCTTATCAGTAGAGGCAGTGACCATCTTTACATAACATACATATACATAGGTCTACAAAGTTAAGAGATTTACATTGAACAGGCCGAAGTCATACAAAAATTAATCCAGCTAGAAAAAAGTAGCTTTATTGATAGTAATATATTTGTTTTACTATTGGTTTAGAGGCAAGGACACAAGCATGTGACTGTAAACGTGACAGGTTGTGGTTTCAATTACCACTCGAAGGAATTAATATTTACATTTTTTGAGCGTGAAGCTGAAAAGAAAATTAATGACTTGAATCAAGATTGGATAGAAAAAAATTAAGAGGGTTGTTTAAACCTGCTAAACCTGAAAGCTATGGTCTCCTGTTGACAGTCAATAATTTAAAAATTGACTAAAATTAAACCAATTTAAGCTATAGGTAACTCAAATCTCAAACATGACTCGAAATTTCTTTTATATGACCACATCCAACCCCGTTTTACATACAATACAAATAATAACATATAGAAATTTATATCTAAGTTTAACTAAAACAGCATTCTGGATTTAACTTCGTTGCCTATTTAGTAGATAATAGAATTTAAACATAACTACGTAATATATACTTAAATATTGGATAATTAACATAATATTGCTAATTTTATTAGAAATTTTAATAAAAAAATGGTTAACTGTAGTAGAGGAATATAAAACTTAATTGCAATTCAATTATATTAAGTAAAGAAATACCTTAAAATAGTATACAAATTTAAAATTATTATGTACAAGCTGTATAAAAAATTGGCAGTTATGTTATTTAAAAATCTAGGCTAATTAGGTTTTTTTGATGTAATATTGTGCGATATTTTTTTTTAATCATAAAGAAGTAAACTGATAAATGCGTCGTCAAATGAGGGGTTGTATTTTTTTTATTTCTATGACATATTTTTATTGTTCTTTTTATTTGTACTCCAGCTTAATTCTATTTTATTCTGGTAGATGTCACATTGAAGTATAATTTTGAGAGTTCACACTTTTTCCACAGATGGCGCTTGTATATTAAAGGTTAAGAAAATTAAGCCTCAAGAAACTCGGTATAATCAATGCATATACCAATTATGGTATTCAAAATAAAATTAATTATAACAAATACAATAATAAAAAATCTTACGGACATTGAGCATTTATCAAAAATTTATACACTTAAACGTTACGTACTGCTTATCCATAAAACGGCATAAAAAATGTTTGTTGTATAGGAGCTCCGTTAAATATTTATCTGATTCTCTTTTTCAGTGTTTGTTGTTACATTGAAAATCGAAATATAGTCAGGTGACAAACTTATAGACAGAAAGTCAATCAGCAGTCTTAGCAGTAAGATCCAGTTTTTTATTTCTTTGGCTCTTATTTATTATCTTAAGATATTGACATATTAACTAAAACATCTGCCTCATATATATCAAAATCTTAGTCAAGCTTTAGTATTTTTAACTTATACACAATGCTCTTTTAAAAAGCTCTTCAATTTCGATTTCAATTTAATTAAATACAATAGAGTTTTATATTTTAATACATTCTTTACAAATAGGCAAAGAGAATAATTCTCAATACTGTCCAATTTTTTGTATATTTAGTTCCTACGCTACACTTTTTTAGCTTCACGCCTTACTCCGTATGCAGCGGGGTATGTGAGTGTAGATCAGTGTTAAAACACTCCGTCTGACTTGCACCGCCCAATATTTGAGACGTTGCATATTAAGTGGTGAAACTCAACGTCGTCCTATATCTTCTTATCTTACCAAAGCGAGGAAATGAAAATCATTCATTATCCCCACAACCGTTGAATTTGCAGTAAAATACTGCAATACGACGGCCTTTATATCAAAAGAACATAAAAATAATAATATATTAGAAGTGAGAATCGAATTCACAACTACCATATATGTATACTCTCCAATATCTCCATGATGCCTTCACACAATAAATTTATTAGTAAATATTTAAATGAATATAAAATATTGTCTAAAGTAATCCTTGTACTAACTTACCAACATCCTACCTTACCGTATCTACTATATGTATATTCTATTCAGTATCAATAACAAAGTTGCTTATCAAAAAAATACATTTTTAATTTTTTTTCAATAATTTCGTTTACATTTTTTGTGTTTTTTCCATATTATTATCATTCATTAAATCTGAAAATATGTTCGTAACAATATCCGAATAGGCCGCGAGTAATTCGAGTCAAATACAAAACGCTTTTAGGGCTATTCATTTTTTGTACTTCCGGTTGCTGAAAATCCAAAAAAAATAATTGCTGAACTGAAAAGTAATCCAAAATCAAGACTAGTTATGAAACATAAGTCAACACTCGATGCATGTTGAGATTTAGAACCTTAATTTAAAGTTAAGGCCCTATTCGCAGCATCACTACAAGTAGCGTAATATAATCACTGTTTAAAATTAACATAAGATTAATATTATTATATTATACAGGTTAAGGTTACAAAATTTTTTTAATAAACACGCTGTATAAGAGACCGGAAGTACAAAATTTGAAATAAACGAACCCAAGAAATTCAAACGTATCCTACCACTAACTAAGAGCTAGATAACAATTAATTTAATCCTAAACGCTTGGAGCAGTCTTTATTGTCGTTCGTCTCATACGTGTATCGTGAAGTCTCTGCGCTCTTGTTCCTGTCGTTGTTGATATCTGAAACAAGATACAATTAGTTGGATTTGTACGGAAATACTACATATATCGATGATTTGTTATTAGTTGTATTAATAATTTCTTAAAAGTCAGTTACTTAATATAGTAGGTTCTTAAAATTGTAGATTCGATTCATACTCAAGGGACTAAATTACATAAAAAAAGACAAAATAACGGTTTCCCACAAGGTATGTATAGCCAAATTAAATGATGACTGGATATACATACCTGTATTTTTTGTTCTTACTTTCTATGAAACAAGCTATTCTAAAACTTGTTTTTTATTTTTATTTTATTGTAATACCTTACTTTAAAAATAGCGTTATACTTTTATGGTAGACATCTATTGAGAAAGCCTCATATCACATAAGGGCAACGAGAGGATGAAGCATGGGAGCAATAGTAGTTCCTCAAATACCTAATAGATGGCAATGGATGTTGTTAAAATCCTAAATAGTCTGTATTTAACTTTTGCATGCACCTTTCGCATTGCGACTTACATGCATATATACATATGGTAAGCTAGGAGAATATGGTAGTTTACGGACTCTCCGTTATCCACTTATTACAACCATAATTGGATAATATAATTACGTCAATAGGCAATTCTAACCTAATACCGCATTTTCTTTTACCAAAGCAAAGAAATTAATGATTAACGATTGAATGATAATACCTCGTAGTGTTAGGCGCGTGGTGTCGTCGCGGTCGTCGTCGTGACTTGTCTCGCGACGCGCCGCCGCATGACTCCGCGCTAGAGTCAGTCACTGTACGAAACACTTCTTCTGCTGAAAAAAGATTATAGTTTTACTAATTTTTGGGGCTTCGCCCACGTAGTCTGCTGGAAATGAATAAGAGTAGTGTATAATAAATAACCGCACTCAGAGAGTTACGTACATCGAAATAATTGATGTAATCTAATATAGACTTCCTCGGTGAATGGAAAATCAAAAGAACCTAGTGTCAAAATACTTCGTAATATTTTAAATAGCTACCTTTATTAGTCGCGAGTGGCATTCGATAAGCTGCTGAACTACACTCAGCACACGGCGACCCGCTGGAGTCGGAGTCGGACTCCGCGCGACGCACCATCAGCGTCATTGCTCGGGAGAGGGTGTATTCGTCTGTGAATTATTGATATTTTACGTAAATTTAGTATTGATATACGAGTATGTATATATGATTTTGAAAAATAGATGAATTTTACAAACTGTTGGAATATTTGTTCCTCTTTCACGCAAAAACTATTAAACCGATTTAGATGAAAATGTACAGTAATGTAGTTTATATATCAAAATAACACACAGGCTACTATTTATATTAAGATTTTGTATAATTTGGTTATAAATTATAATATAACAATAAGCGGGTGAAACCTTATGTGGGTGACTAGTTTTAAAAATAAATAAGTAACATACCAGTATGTGCAGGTGATCTATGCGTGCCTCTAGGAGGTGCTGCGGCAAGGGGTGCAGGTTCAGCTCTGCCGAATGTACGTAGTGTTCCTCCCCCCGCCTCGCACCCCACACCGCCCCCGCCCGTAGTCGTTGACCCACCGGACATGCTGAACGTCGCGTACGGACTGATCTCGTACATTTCTGGTAACAATTATATGAAGTTTTAATATATTAGAAATAACGCAAGGATGGAAACGGATATGAGAGGCCTTCAATCATTTTAAATCAAATAATAAGAAATAATATTTTAAAAAGCAAAGACCCGCCTTCATAAAAACTAAACATGACAGAAACAAGCCCAGTAATTGAAATCTATGTCAATAGAAATATTAAGTAATTACAACTTTAAAATCATTTTATAATCGATACACAAATAAATAAATTATTATTTTTAATTCTTTTCTAAAAGGTGGTTTAAAAGGCGGAAACCATCTAAACATCATCTCTGAGGAAATTAAATTGGAAGGAAAGTTTGGATCCCATTTGAGAAGCCTTATATTTTATCGCTTAAACCCCGGTTAAAGCTTTGGCAAATACAAGTATAACAAATAAGAAATACCTTGTTGTTCTTTTTTATTAGTATGCTTTATGGGCGAGGACGTATACACTTGTTGGCAGTTTCTTCTGTTATCACGCTTTTCTATTGACTTATCCTCTTCAGGTGCTCCGCTCTGTTCATAGCCTTTTCTGAAGCATGATGCACTTATACTGTAAATATAATACAGATTATAAGGCCTCTTTTTAAACTTAGTTGTATTAAAAATTAGAAAAATAAAAAAGTTTTAAAACATTAATTCTATTTCATATATTTGAAAACACAAAAAAAACCAAGCTTTTGCAATTTAATTACTTATCTATGTTCCGCTCAATTAAGCACAGAAATTGAAAATATTATTTTCTTCTGTCACATGGACATATTAAATTTCAAAGATTAAACCATTACTATTTCATATGTCACCTTCGTCTATATGCCAATCCAGATAATAAAATTAAAGCCAGCAATAACGCGGCGCCCGCAGCGATTAACGCCGCGCTACCCGGTGTTGATGTTTCTTCACCACCTGATGGAAACTGGGCAGGGGCAGGTATACGCTCTGTGAAATATAAAACATTATAATATGTATGTATTTTATAATATTTTGTATTTTTTATATTTTTGTGATTTTATCTAAATTTACCAGCATCATCTTTACAAATATTATATCTATGAATGGAGACGATTATTTTTTAGCTTTGCGCTAGCTATATCCGGCATGTAGCAGCGTAGGTACTCCTAGAGGGAACCGATACATACTCGAGTGAAAATGGAGTACAAAGTGTTTTAACACTAATTTCTTTCTGTTTACTCTGTTATTATACCGTGAGAATATAAAAAAGTGCCTTACCACCATCTTCAGTCAACGTTGAAAAATAATAAGTAGCGGTGGAACTGCCGGCTGTACTCAATGCTACCACTTTCAAATGGTACCACGTCCCTGATAGCAAGTCACACATTGTAGTCGGATGAACGTCCAGAGGCACTGTCTCTGATCTCCATACAGTGTCTTCGAAGCTCTTGATGGACACCACAAAGTGTATTAGAGGGCAGTTATTGCTATCCCAAGTTAGGAAGTTGAGACGTACACATGTACTGTTGCTTGAGATTAGGTGTTTTTCTGCAGCTGGTTTTGATACTGTTATGAGACAAAAATTAAAGTTTATTTTTGTTTATTCAATTCACTAGCAGGATAAGCTTTTTACTTATGCGCTGTTTGCATGTGCTTATCCTGCTAAGTCGTAATTGTATGGCATAAGTGATAGAGCTAAATAAGAGAAATTTTGAAGTTATAAAAACATACATTTATAGATATGAAATAGAGAATGCAGAGCTAAGTAAGTATTACTGTGAATTTAGAAAATGTCTAGTTATATACGCGTTGGCTGCATATTGTATCTACTTAGTATGTTTATATTACATAAAAAGCCTGGTTTCCCTAGACCACATTTTGCCATTAATTCCATTTCCAAGAGAAGAATGATTATGATATGATGTAAATACATCCTAATATTTTTAGTTTTTGTAACAAAAAATATCTATTGTATAGTTTACCTCCACCACTAGTAGCCACATTCAGAGCTTCACTGGGCATCGACTCTCCTGCACTATTACGTGCTATAAGCCGGACTCTATACGTCGCCCCACATTGCAATCTGCGTAGCGCGTGCGTTCGCGATGTGCCGTGTAACTCTATAGATTGGTAGGGCTCTGCGCCACGTGCGTATTGGAGTGTAAAACCTGTTAAAAATATATTCAATGTAGATAATATAAGGCTAGATAATATTAAAATAAAGAAAAATATTAAAAAAAACTCCCACGGGCCAAGATAAACATTTTTTTTACGTACCAAGTACTTCATTAGCGTCCCACGCCAGCATTAAAGATGCGGGTGCAGCACTCGTTAACCTCAATCGTGGCGTTGCGGGCGTCGATACCACACGTAGCTCCCAGGTCCCACGCTCCTCGCCCCATGGATTGCGGACTGTGCAGGTGTAATTATCTGACATTGATGGTTCTAGCTCTGCGAAAGAAGATCTTATATTAAAGGTTTTAATTTTTAGTTCACGCTCTATCCTCTTTCCTGCAAATAGTCTGACATTAAACTATTTCTGCCTACCCTAGGCAGGTATAATTTAATATCAGCACACTCCCTTATCCACTTTCCTCCTGAATTCGAGGTTCTTGCACTAGAAGAATTTAAATTAGCCAGCTGGTTTGTTTAAATTAATTAATTGTGACTTTAGTCTATTTAATTTTGAATTGAAGGTATATTTTTGGATATTTATCAGTTGTTGTTTAAGATTTGTTGATTAGACATAACTTATGTGACCAAGCTTGTGAGGCGGGCGTTAATAGTTGCGACAGACTATTATACTACTGTAATTATTATGTTAATATTAAAAATTAAATATATCTAAACACTCACTAGCTATAACAAGCTTATATCCCTCCATCTTAATTCTGGTATCGGTAGCGGGAGCTCCGCGACGTGCCCATGTGCGTAGCGGCGGGGGAGTCCCGGCAGCGCCACAGGGGATGGTTAGGCGTGTGCCAACTGGCGCGGTTACACGCCGCGGAAATGACCAGAGTTTAGCACTGGCTGTGAATTAATAATAGTTTTTTAAATTATTTATTTCAGGTATGATAATAAAATATATAAAAATATCTAATTGTATAAAATAAAATTAATATTCTATATAGTAGTAATAGTAATTGAAATAAAAATGTTTATATCTTTGTCTTTATATAGTTTTAACTTTCTCTTAGTACCTCTAGTAGATGGTTTTCTAGCTACAATAGCGCTCATCTCCCCTTCTCCCGCAGTAGTGGCCGCAGTCACCCAAAAGTCGTACAACTGATGTTCCTGAAGACCACGGATTTCTAGCATCTGTTCTTCATCAGTTTGTGGCACCATTACGTGGGAGTGTTGGCCTGTCCTAGAAATATTACAAAAAACTTTATATCCAGACATGAAATAAATATTAAAAAATGGATAGGGAAAACTATATTAAATAAGAACTCTTTATGTTTATGAAACTAAATACAAATAAAAATATTTGAATTGTTACAGGAAATTTAGAACCGTCGAATGAACATAAAGCTACCACTCGCTCGGAAGGCAGTTATACTAAGAAGAGTCGGCAAGAAGCCCTTGTTTTTTTTAATTATTTAGTACTAACCTCTGTGGCCTATTATAAACTGTATAGTGTCTTATTTTGCCGTTCTTATGAATAGGAGCAAGCCAGCTCACTATGATGGAGTCTTCAGAGTTTGGTACTGCTTTTATATCGGCCGGAGGTCCTGGAACTATAATTAAAATACGTATAATTTATTATTTAGGAAGAGGTAACTTATTCAAATTCAATATAATTAAGATTTTTTCTTTTTGGTGAAATGAAAATATGTAAGAACATAAAAAAAACAAACACTACATATAATTTTGTTTTTTAATTGTTTCCATATTTATAATTAGTTCCATCTTAAAAGTTCGGAATTGAGGCAATATTTGTTTTAAATAGACAAGAGCCTCAATCTCTAAAGTTCAACCACTAAATATCGCCGTGGCGTGTTTTAGTCATCATTGTGTGTTTTTTTATGATGAATTTCCGCCCAATTTTCGAAATATTTTGTGTTGATTGGCGGAACTCAACGTCACGTATTGTCCTGTTACTAGAGGTGGAAATTAAAAATAATACATTCCGGGAAAATTTATTACTTTTCCAGGAGAATGGGTATCCAACTTACAACCATAACGCTGGCAAACGGCATGTATAAGACTTTAATAATAAAATCACACCGGTCCTTTCTTTAAGTTCACTCACAACATAATAATAAAAAAATATATACGACAGTACCGTCATCGAGCGTAGCACAGTATATTTTAGTAGACGGTCCGAGTCCAACCGAGGTCCGTGCCGACACGGCCAGCGAGTAGTTCCCAGATCGAAGTCCACCTATCTGTATTTCTGCGCCGCCCGCCCTACGACGCTCCCACATGCCCTCTGGATGGCCTTCTTCCTGTTATTTTTATTATATTATTTTTGTTTAATAACCAAAAATAGTGAATAGTAAAGGATATTCGGTTTTGCCTGTTTCTATTATATTTGTATTTCGGAACACGATAACTATTGTAAATTGTAGAAAAGTACGTAAAAATTATATTATATATGTATATAGTTTTATTTATATATTTTATCTTCGTGGATTGTCATAATATTTATTAATTTTATATTATGGCAATCCTAATATTTTTTTTTTATAATATTCATGTGATAATCTTTTGAAAACTTAATAGATAAAGGAAATTATGTTTGTCGGCACAAAATATTGAAATTATAATAAAAAAATATATATAATCTATATTATATTACCTGGTACATAACCTCGTACCCTAACAGCAAACCGCCTCTCGCAAAAGTGGGTGGCGGCTCCCACCATACCCTCAGTGATTGTGATGATATTGCTTCACATCTTACATGTTGGGGAGGGGCTTCTGGAACTGGAATATAATGTTTTATAAATTATCTTATCTTTTGACTAAGCACGTCGTTAAGTTCCACCACTACACGTATAATGTCTTGATTTGGCGAGGAGTAGGGAACGGAGTGTCTTAACACTATGGTGCCTCTGCCCACTTTCCTATACGTGGGATATAGCGTGAAGCTAAATAAGTTATCTCATTAGAAATATATTTTTGTAGTTTCAGGCATATTTATATAACCATCTACATATTTTGGGACTATCTAATATACAATCAAGAATAATCGGCGAGTCAGCTATTGGATATGGCCAAATACAGATTATTTTCATTTAATACAAAAAACTTGGTTGAACGTATATAAACAGAAACTACTACGACTCAGATACTGCTAGTTCAAATTTAAAAATATATAATTTTGTGATGGAAAGTCCATGTATTGAGGAGGCTTATAGCCTTTACATCACTTAAATGGTAACAATATCTTAGTTAGTTTTGCTAAGCCACGAACGTGAAGCTGCATGTAAAATGTAATGTAAAATATATGTTAATTAAGCTTACCATCTTCCAAAGTGGTAGTAGCAATAGGCGGTGAGGCGGGTCCAGCGCCCGCGGCATTAAACGCTCTCAACCTCAACTCATATCTAGCGCGAGGTTTTAGAGACGCAATTCTGGCTCTTGTCGAACCCCAACCAGGTACAGTGAGTGCTAACGACGTGTTGTCACTGCGCCACCATAGTGCGTAGCCGAGGAGCTCGCCGTTCCAGGATTCTTGGGATGGTGCCTGATGAGGGAAGTCAAAATATATAAAATTACATATTAATAACATTTTTTAAAGTATTAGAAAAATAATTCTTAGGTGGTTCATGCCTCTTCGAGAGGCGTGTGCTGCAATCCTGCCACTATTACATTTTTATAGAATATAGTCTTTGGAAAATTCTTTTACATATAGATCAGTGAAGAGTAAAACGGAAGAATTGACCATATAAATTTACAGAAATAGTAAAAAAAACCCCACTGTGATTTTTTCTCCTGTTTTAATACAACCTATTGTCGAATGTTAGTATAAAGTTCCAAATTAAACGGATCACTTTTTTCTATTTTTATTACCTGCCACTTCACTAGTAGTTCTCCCGGTGCATCTGCTTCTACTTCAACATTTCGAGGCGACTCGGAAGGAGCTGAAAATTGAAAATTTTCTCACACTTTAAATACATTCATACAAAGTGTTTTAGATAAAGCATTAGATAAAAATAATAAAAAAAAAGAAAGTTCTTAAATATTCTTTAGATTTTTTATCTTCACTCTATATTCGGTGCTGTATGTATACTACGTAGACAGAGACAACCTAATATTAAGACACTCCAACTTACACGCCCCGTCCAATTTCCATACAGTGCGTGTTGAGTGGCGGTAGTCGACAAAAAAATAAAAAAAAAATGGAAATAATTCATACTCGAAAATAAGAATCGAATCTAAAAGCGAAGCGCCCAGTAATGTAATATGAAATATACATATATATATATACTAGCGGCCCACTCGCGGTTTCACCCGCGTGAACTATGTCCTAGTGAGGTCTATGCAAAATTTGAGACTCCTAGCATTTGTAGTAACGAAGTTTCATACAAACTTTCGACCCCAAAAACAACCTCTTAGAAATCGAATATTGCAAATTCTCGTCTTAGCGAGTACCTACGTCCTATAAGTAACTCCTATGCAAAATTTCAGATTCCTAGAATATGTAGTTTCTGAGATTTCGTGATGAGTGAGTGACCTTTCGATTTTATATATATAGATGAAAAACTTACATTCTTCTAATGTCTGCAATATAACAGGGTCAGAGTAATCGCTATCCCCTATATCGTTGACTGCGGCCAGTCGTAAGGCATACGCGGTGGCGGGACGGAGACCTTCCACGCGATATTCGAGGATCGTGTCACCCTCTGTTTGTTCTTCTGTCTGTTGATTGTCTTCTGGAGTGAGGTTTGGCGTTTCTTGCCTGTAATTAATTGTTTTGAATTGTAAAATATTCGAAGTATTTTGATGTTTTACTAAATAAAAACACTTCTGTCAACCAAAATCAAACAAGTATTAAGCCTACCTTTGTACAAGCAAATCCGGCGACAAATCCCTAGTCGGTGCATCAGTCCAGTCAGCAGCTCGGCGAGCATCACCCACCACTCTATATTGTAGTCTGTACGCTCTAAGACGAGCATTGCCGTCATACCCGCGACGCCACGATATGTATGCTGCTCTACCTTCCTTACGAATCACTGTTAGGCCACGGGGAGCTTCTGGGAATTCTGAAAATATAAAATAAAAATCTGTAAATAAATTACATTACATTGGATTGATAAATTAAGTATCCATTACATAAATTAATTGACCATTAATTAATGTGCGTTCGAGCCCCACTTAAAACTGGAATGAAATTATTTTCAATTTTCCGCTCTAGTAGACAAACTACTGTATTGAGTTTCACTACTCTTCACGCAATGTCTCGATGATGGGTGGGAAATAAGAGTCGTAGTGTTTCAACACTGGATTCCCTTTATCTACCTTGTGTTGCTAAGCGTAGAGAAAACGTAAAACAATTTTATAGTGGAGTAACTGTAGTGGTACAGTGTTCAGACATTGTAATAGTCAGCTATGCACTACGGATACAATTTCCATTGGGGGAAATTATTATACATATAAAATTAATTTAATCAATCCATCTTGTAAAGCAAGCCGCGGTGTTGAGTTTTGCACTCAACATACAGTGTCTCATAGTTCGGCAGACAATGGAATATTCAAACACAAATTTCTGCTGAAGATGCACTAAATTATATAAAATTACCTTGAACAGCAAGATAAATAAGCAGCTCATCTCTTCCATACGCGTTTTCCGCTCTACAGCGATAAACGCCGGAGTCGCGGCGTTGCGCGTGCGCTATACTGAGTGTGGAACTAGCGCCGCTCTCTGAACGCTTTTCTGATACTGATATCCTGTAATGTTAAAGGATTATACGATAAATAAAAAAATGAAGCAATATTAATAAGTGGTTAAATATTTTTATATGCATTACTCATGCTGTATGAAGTTTGTGTCTTCACAAATAATAGACCGATTATCTGTAAAGTCGGTTTACGGACGATCATTTTACATGATAACCTAATAAGAAAACATTGAGACCAGTCGTAACGCCGGGGTACAAACAAAATGTGACTGTAAACGCGCAGGTCGTATGTTCGATTCCTACTCGAGGATAAGAAATACTTCATATTTCTATCACGACGTCGAGTTCCTCCACTCAACACGCAGTGCCTCCACCCCCGGGTAATTATTACCCGGTTTATTATTACCCGGAAGTCTAAAGAAAGATAATATGCAACTGATTATCGTTAAGTTTGCGGGATCCCTGCCCATTTTCCATAATAACAAAATCAATAAAATAAATACCTGTAAGTAGACAAATCCAATCTATGCGTATTATGAGTCCAGTGTAACTGTATGGGCGGGTCGCCTCTCGCGGAGCACACCAGCGCCGCGCTCGATGTACGACGCACTGAGGTGTTGCGGGAGGAGAATTCGAAGTGGGCTGGTTCTGGATATAGATGCATTATTTATGGTTGTGTTTTAGAATTAAGTATTTACTCTATAATTATGAGAAAAAATTTAACAAATATCAAAATGTGGTGTCGTGGGGCACCAGGTAGGAACGAAGTTCCTTCGGCTAATGTAGAATCGACACAAAATGCAAAAAAACTCGTGCTCAATTTTATGTAGGTTTTCTTGATTTTTCTCTTAAATTTTGCTGATTAGTTTTTATTTAAGTACAAGAAAGTATTTAGGAAATTCAGTATTTTAGGGAATAATAAAATACTTAAAATAAAAAAAACATCGTAATTCAAATTATCAACTAAAAAAAGAAAGAGGGAGAAAGAGAACGGTACTATACACTACTCGTCTGTGTATGCGACTGTCGCGCCTGCACACGTCTCATTTAACGGTTTTATTCCACGCATTTTTCTTACAGTTTTACTATCACATTTTTTTCAGTTCGGCCACGCAGCGAAATTTCTATCCCTCCAAGCCTGCCGTAAGGAACTTCGTTCCAAAATACATTTAAGATGTTAGTTACAGTTCATAGAATAACAAAATAAATTTTAGAAATTGATATATTAGAGTCTAATATAATTGTATTAATTTTAGCATAGCCAGAATTGCAGATACTCTGTTACATTCAAATTTCTCAATGTTATTTAAGCACTTGCATAACAAGACAAAAGTACTATATTTAGTGTATATTATTAAAACTAGATGGCTCTGTCGTACACGCTGCCCATCACTTTTGCTCTGACATTGGGACTGGGTTTGAATGCAGCATGTATCGCGGTAGCCGATACTATATATCACTGAATATATCGACACAGTACAGTACACTAACCATTAACAGAAACAGTAATAATCTTCGACAATCCTCTCCCCACGCCGTTGTCAGAACGGCACATGTATCTGCCTTCATGAGCGCGCGCCGCTGACGTCGACAAGGAGCCGTTACTCAGTACCGATATTGGCACCTCCAACCGATTGAGTGGACGAAAGTCAGTTGATGTTGGACCTTCACCATGGTTTGATTGGGTACATTAGAATCTATGCTTAGATATTTGACTATGATATATACATTTTATGATAAAGCAATTAAATAAGAATCTTCACATATTATAACGATTTGTATAGAGTAGAACATTATATTTAAGAGGGTTAAATCATCAATGAGTAAATAAAAAACAGCAGGATAGGCAGAGGGTACTGGTGTTAAAACACTCCGTTCCCCACTTTCAGACGAATTCTGTAGGCATTGCGTGTTGAGTGCCTCAACTCTCCAAACTCAACGCCGTGCTTTGCCTCGACACCAGAAGAAATGGAAATATAAATTTAAACAAATATTTAATCTTCTCGAGT
Organism: Heliconius melpomene melpomene; assembly: GCA_000313835.2. NCBI lineage: Eukaryota > Metazoa > Arthropoda > Insecta > Lepidoptera > Nymphalidae > Heliconius > Heliconius melpomene. Next base: position 38,626 of record HE669307.1, on the reverse strand, counting down.
GGGCATCGAACCCACAACCACCACTGCGCCACGACTGCCCCCAATAAATATTTGTTATTTGGCATAGTAACTTTTAAAATACAATTTTGTAAAATTTCATTTATAACTCACCACCGTGTGCCTTCAACCACGAGATCCTTGGTTCAGGATAACCTTTTGTGACGCAGTGAACCAGTATCTGAGTACCGAGAAGAGCCGATACGTCCTGCGGTTCAAACACCCACGATGGCGCCACTGGAATTAAGTTAAAAAAAATAATATAATTATTAAACATATATTTTTTTAAATTACATTTATTACAAAATTTAAGTTTACTTTATACCTATCAATAACTAAACTAACTACTGCTAATACAAAATCTCAAATATATAATAAACTTTAATTACGTACGTACATTATATAAAAAATATTCTAGTAGATATTACCTTTTACAGCAAGTCGGGCTGTATGATTAACTTCAGCCGCACTGTTGCTAGCAACGCAGGTGTAGTCGCCGCTGTGCTTCGATGTTACGTGAGAGAAAATAAGAAAGCTGAACTCATCTAAGGACTTCTCTTGTACCTAATAAAAGAAAAAAATATTATTATTAAATTAGGAATATAGTGCCTAAATTGTCTGTCTAATGGTATGAATAGACTACAACTGAAATACCGACATAAATGTATGTACTGCTTACATTTGGAAAAAAATATATACATAGCGTAAAAGTATATAAAGGCATTCTATGCATAAATTAATAATTAATCCTAATAATAATACAATACCTGCAAATTGGTAGGTATATGCAGTCCATCTTTAAGCCACGAAAAATACACCGGCTTATCTCCAGAAGTGATGCCACAGAGCACTTGTATAGAACTACCTTCTATCAAATCAGCCGGAAATGAAAATCCTGCTATCTTCGGTGGATCTGTAAATAATTATGTTTTCATTAGTTTTCTCAACATAAAAAGCAGCACATATATGCTCTAAAGTAAACAAAGCTTTTCTGGAGATTAGCCTGGACAAATAGAAAGACAGACGGACAGAAAAAAAATAATTTGATTTTGTTTTAGTATCGAGTAAATAACTATATACACTCGAATAAACGCAGATATTTATAATAATAATAATAATAATAACACTTTATTGCACTTTTACAATTGGACTATACATTTGACTACACAGTATATATAAGATTAATGTGCAATGGCGGCCTTATCGCTAAGAGCGATCTCTTACAGGCAACCGACATTACAGGATATGTAGAACACAAATGCAGAACGGTGCAAAAAGCATTGTATTACTTATAATAATAAAATAAAATATCTTCTACAAACATATACCTAACTACTTACTATGATTACTTTAATATAAACATATGTATTAATAATATTACATATATAGATACACATATATATATATATATATACATATATATACATAGATACATATATACATAGATACATATATACACAGATACACATATACATACATACACAAATATTC
>HE669307.1:0-33307 GCA_000313835.2 Heliconius melpomene melpomene | reverse complement strand
ATTGCCATGTTGCTTGCATTGTTTAAACTTTTTTGAAATTCAGCCATTTGAAAATTAGAAGTAGCTGCGTCAGCTCATCTATCGAGTGCTTAATAGAATCCATGGTAATGCTTGAGAATATTTTAAAAAAGTATGTACTACACAGTTGCTTCAAGGTTACTTGAGGTCACTTGTTTAATTATACTTCTTGTAGAATGATGGAAATTTTTAAAGGAATCACACTGCTGGCAGGTTAGACAACTTAACTCATTACTTTTATATAGTAAACAATTGTAAAAATTATTTTAAAAATTAATAAACTATGAGAGCTCTAAAAATCAGCTGTTGTCACTTTTTGCACCTACCCTCGAAAAAAAAAAAAAAAAAAAAAAAAAAAAAAAAAAAAAAAAATAAAAAATGTATGTACAGAGTATAAATTGCATATTGTATTTCAATATTTATTGGATTGAAGAGTACGAGTATGAGTTGCTCAAAATAACGCATATTTCAACAAACGTTTCTTAAATATCTTATTTTTTTAAAATATCACTAAAACAAACTCACTTCTAACAAAAATCTGAACATCCTTCTGCACATACTGCCCAGAAGGAGCGGTAACTCTGCAAGAATAGACTCCTGCGTCAGCAGTCTCCGCCGGCCATAGCAGTAGTTCGCCACCACCACCAGCTAGTGTGCGGCCTGTTGTTCCAACGTCTACACCACCTCTTTGCCATCGGATATCACTGGAAAAAATAATAATTTTGAATTATAATTCTTATATCTCTACTCTCTAGTCATCGTAGCGCAGCGGCATAGCGTCTAACTGTAAAAGTGACTGTTGTGAGTTCTATTCCCACAGGAGAATGAAATTTTTTCATTTCCATGCTTGACACGTAATATTTCAAAAATTCGTTACCAGAGCAAGGAAAATTCCTTGAGCGGTCGCGCTTACAAACGTACGCTTATGCCCCTGCGTCATGACATAAGTTAAATATTATTATTTCATCTTTTTCTCGTCTTTTAATGTTTAGTTAGTCTATTGCAGAATACACCGAATAAAATGCAGGTGGCGCTGCCTTCGATGTGTTCTGCGGTTTGATTCCAATTATATTTTTTTCAAATTAGTCCAGTTAGTTTTAATAGAATGGTATACACAAGTTCATATATGTAAAAGTATAAATGAAGTTGTTTTAATTAATTAACATTAATGAACGTATTTTTTTCAAATTTAAATAAAGTTTAAATTAAAAATCTTAGTACTTTAAAAAAATACAGAACATATAAGAATGAAGAATGTTTGATGAACTAAATATAAAAAACAAGACATGCTAAACTAAACAACACAAATAACGCAATAAAAATTAGTAAACAACGAAAACAAAAACGAAACAAAACATAGACGAAACTTATAATCTTACTAAACAAATGCACCTCCATCAACCTGATTGGAAATCCGGAGTAGGGGCAGTAGATGGTGGTGTTGACGCCCGCGACCACGCGCACCGGACCGATGTTGCGGATAGACGGCTGGCCTGGGAAAAGGATATGTTTTACCATACTTATCCCTTTTTACGAGGATGGAATTTTCAGTGTTATTATTGGCTATCCTGACTTTTTCCGAATTTAAATTACTTATATATATAAGTATGCCGATATTTCATTATTATTTAATGTTGTGCAGCAGATTTATTCTTATTTATTCACAAAAAAGCGTGTAACTGTTGGAGTGGTGGGTTGCGGGTTCGATTCCCACTCAAGGAAATTAAATATTTAATATTTTAATTTCTTGGCTCTTGTGTCATCAACACGCAATGCCTCTAAAATGAGGAGCGCAGTGTAGTTAAATAATATTTACCGTAAACGTTAAGCCTTGTAGAATGTTCGACAGCGCCCCTTGTGTTGTGCGCGCGGCAGGTGTACCGCCCGCCGTCCTCCGGCCGCACTGATGTTATGTTCAAGTAGCTGACCACGTCGCCGTTTGGGCTCATGAATTGGGATATACTTCTGAAAATAAGTATTTTAAAAATATATTACGAATATTTTTTAAAATATTTAATTTAATTTGATGACAATGAAATTTAAAATATTTGATACTTAAACCTTTTTTTCTTTAACTTAAGCTTCAAGCAGAATGCGTTTTTATTATCGATCGTGTAAAAATTAAGTAATTGTCCGAATTGATCGTTGATTGGGCCTAGTACGTTTATAATCTGTTAGCTTATTTTATATATTATAGCACGTAGAAGTTATAGCTTACTAATTTATCCTGTATAGGGTAGGCAGAAATAATCTAATAATAAACTAAACGAAAACCGCCAAGATACTTTTCCTTGTTCTTAGTTCTTATACTTTCATTCTATGGTCTGTCATTTTAGACAAAATTTTAACTTTCTGTAATTCAACAAACATATTCTTAACTACCTTAAAAATATATCTTATAATAAATTAATATAACAATTACCGTTGTGCAGTATTGTGTTCTTCCACCGGCTGCATATCAAGTAGCCAAGTGAACCTTGGCGGTGGTGAACCCGACGCGGAGCAGTGAAGTGCAAGCGCTGGGCCCGGATGCAGGGCCTGCTCTATGAACGTATAGTGAAGCTCTGGTGCTGTATCTGGGAATAAAAGAAGAAAAAATTGTATACATTTAATTTGAAAAGAATTTTGATATAGCTTTGGAACGTATAGCATAGTGATCAGAACGATTCGACGGTTTCCAAGAGGCGCGACTTCAAATATCGCTATTTTTTTAATACGTTTTCTAGCCAGTAGTTTTATTTTCTTAGAAAAAAAGTAACAATTTAAAAATAGAATTGAGGGATATTTATATTTGTGAGCGTTCGTGTAGCAGAAATAAGGTGTGCATGTAACCAGACCGTTGATACACCCATTTATATGATAATGTATTATCCATTAGAATTTCATCTAATAATTTTCGCGATCGTTCTATAACTTGTCTTTAGGGATGCAACGATAATATTTTTAATTATAAACCGAGAACTGTAAGTGAACAGTACAGCGAAACTTTGTAGGTTTGCCACGAAACAAAACCAGAGATTAAGAGTTAAAATAAAAATTATAAAAATGAACTATTTCTTATAGATATGTGTGTATATTCTTTTAACTTGTATTAATTTTATTAAATTTTTGCTTGTTAATAGAAGAACAAAACTTGGAAGACTAAACAAAGTATTTTATAATTATTATTTAATTAAATTTTATATAACAAGCTATTTATATCCAAAATGATAACATCATAACATTAGCAATCAGAAAAATAACAACAAAACGTACAAAACATTAACCAACTCGGTCATCAATTTTCATGAAATTTCATTTTTTTCATACTTGGCCTCATCAATACATGTAAAATGTGTGCGGACGGGCGTTATAAATCAGGGGTGTCAAAATAGAAACCAATCAACGCTTCGAATGCTAAGTAAACAAAGATCAGCGTGGCGGGAATGTGCAGCCCTCATCCATCATCCTTTCATAGACGATTAGCAGAGGGAAAGGAAATATTGATACTAATATTCTTCATGGCGTAGCGGCTGTATGTCTGACTATAAAACAGGACAGTTGTAGGTTCTATACCCTCGCTCTGGTAGCAAAATCAACAGCGGCTTTGAGTTCAATCACGCGATGTCTCGAAAATTGCTTAGAAATTGGGGAGCGGAGTGTCTTAACACTAAGTTCCTTCTGCCTACCAGTCGAGGATATAGCGTAAAGCCCAATAAATTTTATCCGTATATCCTATTAAATGTGGGAGATTTGTTATTACAATATCTTTTTTAGCTCCACACTTCCACACACACAAGGTCGAGAGAAATATTCCGTTCATATTTTTTAACGAACTTCTAGCTCGAACTACACCATATGAAAATAAACTATACTATACACGCTATACACGCTACTATACACGCTAGTGTTAAGAACTACTGGTCCAAATTGAAAAATATTTTTGAGTCTATTTATCGAGGAAGGTACCTGTTGTATTTGCGGCCAAAGCTACCTTAATAAATTACCGAGCCGCTTGGATCTTGGGGAAATTTCACAAATAAAAAAGTAGTTTTTAAATAATTCCCACAAATGGGTATCGAACCCACGATAATTGAGTAAACAAATAGATATAGACACTAACAGTACGTCGTTTTAGCGTAACTACGAGTATAAAAACTATCCGAAAAATAAAACAACTATTTTTACAATCGGCTATATAACTCAAAGCAACAGTACAACGGACTCTAAATGACTTTGACAGAGGAATTATGAGGCAGTAAATAACAGGAACCGACGTGAGCTCTTTATTGTTGAACCGGATGTTGACACGCTATCTGTTTGTGAAGGTATATTATTAAATTATTTATTTAGAGGTTTTACTAATGTAAAGAACTTTATTGGTTTCTGTCTATAATCTATATATATAAAAGGACTTGTCCTCACTGACTGAGGTAAGACGCACGCACAGCCGTAACCGCTGTGCGTAGAAACGTGAAATTTGGACAGATGACTTTCGTAACCTGGACATCCACTAAGAAGGGATTTTGAAAAATTTTAACCCTAAAGGGGTGAAATAGAGGTTGAAAGTTTGTATGGAAAAAAAATTTAATCGGCACCGATTTTTATAAAATTGTAAATTCAGAGTTGTAAATTCAGAGTTGTAAATTCAGAGTTGAATGAAACGGGAAAACCCGAGATTTTCCATTTTTCTTTATAATATCCACGCAAAAAAAGGTTACACAAGTTTAGGTTAGGTGAGTTTGAATAAAAATAAGTAGTAAATATTACCTAATACTAATATTACAACGCAAAGTGTTTTAAAGTTTTACAATAAAAAAGCTCATTCACTTGCAACCTGCAAATAATGTACTCTAGAAATGATGCAATATAAAGTTTGTAACTTCTGCTGTGCACGGTGCACCTCTTGGATGGGTGCCCAGTTGAAACTTGTATTCTATTTACTTTGTTTGAGTAATTATTATCTATACTATTATAAATAAAAATTTTCCGTTTCGTTCCGTTCCGTTAAAATAAAATAATCAAGATTCCTCAACAGCCTAGAATTATTAATTTCATTTCATGACTTTTACCCATACTATAATACGTGTGAGGCAGTTATCAATAACGTAAACACCTACTACTACAAAAATATTACTAAACTTTGCCGATCTGCCACTTTTCCTTCTCAAAAAACATACCAGGACGAGAAAGGGGTCTCTCGTTCTATTATACGCAATTATCTCTTTTCCCCCTCTAGAGGTATGGTAGGTATGTTGTTTACTATGCATCTACTTAAAATTCTTTCGTTGAAATTAGAAAGTTGAAATTTGACATGTTTGACAATTTCTCTACGGGAACGAAAAGAAACGGGATTCTTCATCTTAACGTCCAATTAAATTGCAAACAAAGTAGTAGAAGATAACTAATATTATAGAAAATGTATCTAACAAATAGCAGCAGTATTGTAAGCGCTCGACATAACTCAGTGGAATATCTCGACAGGGCTGACGAATGCGACACTGATCGCGGCCGGCGTGCTACCAATACATTACAAAACCTCTTTGTGCTTTTATATCTTCAAAGCTTTATGGTGCAATATTTTGGAATAGGAATTAACCTTTCCACTTTCACGTATTTTCTGTAATTTGCAATAAAAACGAGAAAAGAAGTAATTTACTATAATCTATCTATATTTGTATATGGTAGAATCTGATTGTAAACGGTTTGAGTGAAGGTTGATTCCCCCTTGAGGATATTATTTTTTATTTCAGCTCTGTTAATATACCTAAATCTTTATACAAGATTATCTCTGCCTATCCTGCTATATGGGGGCTTAAATGTAAATCTGAATAAGAAACCCTCTACCTATCCTCTAGAAATCCCGTTGAATTTAATATGTTTTATCTTAATAAATATTTTTTTTAAATTCTCTAGAGAAATTAATGAAATTTATATTTTAAATTGTAAATTTCCCTTGCGTCAGTAACGCATACGTTGTCCGATGTTTCAATCAATAAACCAATACTGTATATCGAATAACGCAACTATCGATATACGACGAGTACATAGATAATATAGGTAAATGTATGTAAAGGCCACTGTGGCATAGTGAGAGACTTACTAGGATTAGGAATTATTAAGTTTTATATGTTTTATATTTTAGCTTCACGCACACAACAGGGTAGGCAGAGGAAACCTAGTGTTAAGACACTATGTTCCCATTTAAGCCGAATTCTTGAGGCATGGCGGAATTCAATGCCGCGCTTTGCCTCGATACTAGAGTGAAGAAATGAAAATGGAAAATATTTAATTTTCCCGGGATTCGAACCCACAAACTGCCACGTTCACAGTTACAACTATTTTTTATAGGGTCAATACATATATTTAATAGTGGTGTAGATCGAGCGGACGTAGCCGCGTGAAAAATATGTATGTATAAAATATATACACATACGCAATCAATACTACAGTTCAATTGTGATTTACAAATTTGCAAATTTGGGTCGCCTTTATTTGTGTTACGTTGTATTTTGTACATAACAAATGAAATGAAAATATGAAAGTTATATTTAGTTTTAAAATACAATTTGTTTTTGATAGATATGGCTTTTAACTAATCCCAATGGGATGGTTCAGTTTAAGAAGTGATTTTATAGATTACAAGATTAAGAAGAAATATTATTGGTCCCCACTTTTCCCTCTTCTCCTTTCCTCCTCTTCGGTTCCATCTGCTTACCCTGCTATGTGCGGGATACAGCGTGAAGCTAAAAAAGATAGGCGTAAAGTAAATAATAAAATAAAAAAAACTTTAGTTCAAAATATACATGATACGAAGCTAATACAAACTTTCTAACATTAAATACAATAAAGCAATTATACAACTAATAAATCCCTCTCGAATAATACGAGTACTTTAGTTAGAAAAGTCTTATTACGTAAATATATATTCCGCAGGTCTAGCATAAATTATGCTAATATGCATACCCCGAGGTGACGTATGGAGGTCACATTAATTTTGTAACACCATATTGCTTAATTTATGGTCTTAGAATGCTTTCGTAGAGTAATTTAGATTAGGTGGTAGTGGATTCTAATTTGATCTGAAAAAATGTTTGTGCTGAGTAGGTATTTGAGGTCAGTTGTAAGATAGGTTGGAGGTTTGATTCTCACTCCTGTAATTGAATATTTAATATTCTCATTTTCTTGCTCTGGTAACACCTCGACACGCAATGTCCCAAGAATATCGGCAGAGCGTAGGGAACGGAAGTGTCTTAATGGGAACGGAGTATACACTAGGTGCCCAAGTTCCCTCTGCCTTCGGTGCTAGGTGTGGGGATACTCTGTGGAGCCAAAATAAGCTAAAAATAATGTATATACTTTTTGAGGCCGTCGTAGCCCAAAGGTATAGCTTTCGATTGTAAACGTGACATTACTGAATGACTGACCGACAATATACAGATGAAAGTTCTCTGAAAGTAGTAGGATATAGGTAAGGTGTGGTGAGTTTAAGGAAAACACTAATAGATATAATTTCCCGAAGTGCTTACGGGAACGCAAAAATGCAATTTTCCATTTTAAATCTTAAAGTCCCAAACAAAGTTGCGGGCCTCGACTAGTCTACTATAAGTCATGAAATAACTATATTTATGTTGAATTCAAAATTTAATGAAAAATGATTTGTCATTTTTGTATTGTTAACTTTTTGACGGTATAATCGATTTTATTGAATCCTGTAATTATTTTGGATTGTATGAGTGCAGTATGTGCATTAAAAATTATAAGCCGATTTTCTGGTAAAAATCATTATTTTATGATCTATACACCGTGAAGTCAAAAAAGTATAATAATATTTTTAAATTTCTATCACACACTAGTTATTGTCAAATTGATATTAAAAATCACGAAAAGTTTAAAATTATTGGAAAGTAAATTGTAAGCACATAAAACTCATTTCGCAAAAATAATTGTCAGTGATTTCCTCTTAATTAAATTGAAAATTGAAAATTTTGAAATTCAACTTGTAAAATTTGAATAAAGGGATTACTAGAGAGCTCTTGGTAGAGAAATTTCTGAACTATTTACAACTCTAAGATAATCTTCGTAAGAAAAACCAATTAAGCCAAGCAAAGAACACCACTTTAAATATAAAGTTTCAACGTCTTAGCGGACTCAAAGATTTTTAGTTATAAAACCAAGCTAAAATACAGGGATTTTTTTTATAAATATGTTTGTTACTATGAAATATTATTGGATTTAAAAAAGCTATATTATAGTTAGAATTATGGATGTATTATATTTTTTATACAAAAAAAAACTTTCGGTATGAGCATCAATAGCATTTAAATGGTGAAGTTGTTTTTTTTTTATTTTCATTAAAATAGTGAATTCCACTTACCACCAAGCCTCAGCTCCCCAGCCGCTTGCGCACTATCCAAATCCCTTTCAGCAAAACATTGGTACATGCCTCTATGAGCCCTGACCACACCGTGAACCCGCAACACGCGTTCTCCTCCACCCACTGGCACGCCGTCATGCAGCCACCTGACCCTCGCCTCTCCGCCTTCCACTGAGCAGTTGAAGGTGACTGAACTACCGGAGTTCGCTACCTGGTGGTTAGAAATATAGGAATATGGTAAATTATTGTGAAGATCTTTAAGTTGATCTGATCAGATGAAAGCCTAAGAGACTAGGGTTTAGATACTCATTCGGGGGATATTATTGTTATTCAATTATTTTCATTTCTCAGATTAGTAAGTGCAGTCTTGTATCCCAACCCTTAATGTCTTGAAAAATATGGGGAACAATTAGGGAACACAGTGCAAATATTAGGTTCCCTCTGCCTATCCTGATATGCTTGGAACAGCTTGTAGTTGCTTAGATAAAAAGAATGGGCTTTTCCATCTACAACGGAATGTTTACATATAAAAAAGATATAAAAATAATGAAAAAAACAGAGAAGGAAAATTTTAATAATAATATTCTTCGTAACCACTAGGTGTGCTCATAAATTAGAATAAAATGTAGATAGATTTATAATGTACTAGAGGACCCTTTGACGCGTATATTCGTTGCCAATAGAACGTGTATGTCACATAAATACAATTGTTGTGTACATATTGTCAAACGCATGGTAGTATGTGTAATGTTTTATAAAAAAAAACCATCACAATTTAAAAAAGAAAAAGAAAAATAATCATAAGAAATAGATCAAATCTCATACATTTCTCTGCTGAAACCGTAAAATTCATAGATGTCGAAAAATATCCATTACCCGGTCTCACGTTACAAGTCAATACAGGACCTCTCATGAATAATTCTTGGTAACATTTTGTCTCCGGGAGCAAATCTCTGAACGGATTATGTGGAGTGGCGAGAGCTTTTTGAAGATTAGTTTCTGTTTTTTGTGTTGTTTTGACGGGTTACATTAATGTTTCAAAATATTGTTAGTATTGGTATTTGAGGTCGTCGTGGTTCAGAGCCGCAGCGTCGATTGTAAGCGCGGCGGTTGTGAGTTCAATTCCCACTCGGTGGAATAAGTTTCATTTCCTTACTCTAGTAATAAGATAAAGAAAATAAGACGGTGCGTGCTAAGCAGAGTATCTTAACACTAAATTTCCCTTGATTATATACGATAGAACCATACTAATATTATATGTTTAAAGATAATAACTATTTATTGAAACAGGTTTTAAATTTCACTTGAATTAGATACACCTGGCTCCTTCCTGTGGCTATAACGTCGGAGTTATCAAAATTCGTTTAAACACATTAAAATGCGATTTGAGTTAAAGCGCTGGCCGTTACAGAAGTTTTAAGGAGGTTTACTTAGAAATATTCATTATTTGGGGAAAAGTTAAAAAACTTTAGATTCACATTAAATCTGTTTAATATTAGTCATATATACGTATATCTAAGTAAGTTTGTACTCATCTATAAGTCCTGCCTGCCTGCAAAATTCTTATACGTTTAAAAAAATTTTCGAAGTTATTAACGCGATCTAATACAGCTCAAGTACGAACAAGTACTTCTAAACCAAAAAAACTGTCTACTTTACTACATTAAACTGTGTCATAATAAACCACTATATAACCCTGAAGCCATCTTATATTTGCCAGTTCGTCGAAGGTATGTGACATCTCGTCGATATTCGACAAATGCAAGCTATCGAGTGATCTGATCCGAATTCCTTAGGGTATTTTTCAATTTGCCGTCTCGTTCCACGTCGCACTGACACTACTGGAAACGGGAAGGAAATCGCACCATTTGTTTGTATCAAATATTTGTAGTAAAAGTTGTTTTGTACTTTTAATATTTATAAACTTAACACAAATATAATTAATAATTTGCTTATCCTGACGATTGTGGATTCGATTCCCACGGGAAAATGAATTATTTTCATTTCATTGCTCTGGTAACAACACGAAGCGTGGCGTTGAGTTTCATAAGACAATATGCAATGTTTCGAAAATTGAGCGGTGCTTTGAAAACAAAGTGTCTTAACACTGGGTTCTCTCTATTTACCCTCCTATACGCTGGATACAGCGTGGAGCTAAAAGAAAATAAATTATGTGCCCATATCAATTTATTTCCTACATTGTATAAAAGAGATTAAATGCTGACTTTCTTATAATTTCGATTTAATGTTGATTCCATACACAAGAATTCAAATATTCTAGCCTAATATTGTATATATTGAACTAGAATTAGATCATATTGACTAAGGGTACTTCTAATAATAGGTGGTAATGGTGGTGGTGGTTCTTGAAAGTAAAGTATTATTTGTGCTTATGCTTTTGTTATTTGAAAAGACGAAAATTGACTTTTTTTCTTCTTGCCTATAATAACAACAACGAAATAATACTTAAAAACCAATAACATATTTAATAAACAAAATTATCAAAGTAAATTATCGGAAGTAACTTGTTAACAAAAGGTAAAAACCAGCGACCATTAAAATTATATTGTAAATAAAATGAAAAGATCAAATAAAACTTTATAAATACTCGTAAATGAATATACTGGTAAGGCATTGTGAACATTCAGTAACAGTATAAGAAAAGGTCTTTGAGAACATCGCCGCCGGTGTTTGGGACAGTGCGGTCGAAATGGACCGTAATGAAGTAAATATTTTATGTGACAATCGTATTTCGGCGAATTCTAAATTACAAATTTTGTAATTAAAGCCCGAAATTTTAATTAAATAAGATGAAGTAGCTTCACACTAAATCATTCATGTAGCAAGGAAGGTAGAGGGAACCTATCGCTAAATTATTCTGTTCTCCACTTTTAGCCCAATTTTTGGAACATTGCATATTGAGTGGTGGTACTCAACACCCGACACAGCCAGAGCAGGGAAATGAAAGTAAATTAAATAAAATTTAATTATTGTCTAATGATGTAATTATTTAATTACTCGGGATGATTCCCGAGTGTGAATCGAACCTACAACCATCACGTTTACGCTCAGACGCCGCCCTACTGCGCCACCATGGCCTAAAATCGAAAAAATACCCGGGGCCACGGTCTACTGCAAAATTTTAGAAACGTCAAATTCCAAAAATGTATAAAATTAAATATACCTATGCGATTAATCCGGCTTAAGACATTCATTTAAAATGGGTAAGGTTCGTAAAAATCAAAGACCTTATAATCAAATAATGCCAAAAACTTACCTGTAGTTGCGGATGAACACTAACAACCAATCTTGACCGTACTCTGAGTCGAGCGTCGCGGCGTTGTTCTCCATACTGGTTATGAGCTCTACAGGTCCACACGCCATTGTCAGATATCTGAGCTCGCCTGATTATGAGAACTTGGTCTGACACAGATATCCTGATGCTGTTGGACACTGGGCTCAGACGACCATTGGCGTGACGAAACCAACTAAAATTGTAAGATATGAAAAATATAAGTACGTAAATACACAATGCTGGGGCAAATGAGATTGTCATTAATAAACAATTTAAGAATTACTTTTTAGAAAATGTACAAAAATTTGAATGTAACTGTATATGAACCCGCGTCTCTCGGAAGCCGTCCGAGCACTCAGACCACTGAATCATACAATCTTATTAGGCTACGTTGAAATTTCTATACGCTTATTACAACTTATATCCAAAAAGGTGTGTGTTGAAGCATATTTAAAACTCACGTTTTTAAATATTTTTACCTGTATGTGGGCGGTGGGCTACCAATGGCACAGCAGACCAGTCGTATGTCCCCGCCTTGTGGTACTGTCTCGTCATCTGATATTGTTAGAATTCTCGGTGCCATACTTCCAGAAGGATCTAATTTGGACACATGTATAAATATCAGGCAACGCTTAGCAAAATATGATTATTATGTAAAAGACAGTATCACTTATTCATGTGAAGTAAGTGTTAATATGAGTAAGTTGTTCTAATAGTTGTCACACTATCATTACATTTACTTATACCACTCAACACGTAAGGTCTGCCAAATTGACGGTTGAGAACCGAGTCTCTGGCGAGTCACTACTGACGAGTTTATATTCAGACGATGTGTACCAGTAGTAATGCATGTAGCAATACAAAAAAAAATGAATAAAGTATTCAATTCTCCAAAAATATATTTTTTTCTATCGATAAATAAATATTATACTCACGGGACACAGCTATCATGGCCGATGGACTTCTCCTCTTCTCCCCGGTGAGGGCGTGCTGTGCCTCGCAGGAGTAAGTGCTGGCGTCATCCGGCCTCGCGTCTCTTATCACCAGGATATCACCACGACTACCCCCTATCATGAAGCGGCCACCTGGAAAATTTATTAGGTTTAGTTTTTATATTTTACATGTCGGTTACCTTATGCTTCTTACTTCCTATTTGAACTTCCTCCATTGATATTTTGTTCTCGAAGGTCAACCGTGGTCTTCTTCTACGTCTCTTTTAGTTTTTTATATAGATGATATTCTCGAAAGTGTCCAAATAATTATTTTTTTAACAATTTTTTTAGCAAAGCAAGTTAGGCGAAAGGAGCCTAATGTAAGCACTCTGAGAGAGACTCTGTTTTGCAATTTTCGCGCAATTTACGCAACCCTGTGCTTGTTGAGTGGCAGAAATCAAAGCAAGAAACAAATGTTAAAAATATCATATAGATAGGTAAATTTAAAAATAAATGAAAACAGGGACGTTCCTATTACAATATTCTTTAGGTATCTGAGATGTCCATTTTTTTAAGTCATGAATTTTGAAGGTAGGAAATTTAAACGGAAAATACTACCAAATTTAAAAGTTAGGTTCCAGACGACACGACGAGTACAGGACGGTTGATAAATGATTATTGCTTATACGTACTATATGTATATATATACTACAAAGGCACCAATATAGATTTATAATAGGATTACCTGTTCCTATGTAGATATATTACTTAGGCAGAAGTATAATATGTGATAGTCGAACGAAACGAACGAACGATAGTTGTAGATTTAATCCGGGAATCGTTTATTTTTTAAGAAAATATTTGATTGGGAATGAGTGAAAAGGAAAAAAAATAATGACTACATTTGACACATTTTTATTATTATTTTAGAGATATTAGCACATTAGACCATCAACTAGAGTGAAAATGAAAATATCAAATACGAGCACCTACTCGTATAACATTTCCTCGAGTATGAATCCAACTCACAATATGTCGCGTTTACACGCTTGTGCCCGCACCACGACTGGCTTCTAAACATATAATATCTAACTAAATATAATAATCTGCTCTCTAAAACTGAAAAGCAAAAGTTACAGCAAGTTTACCCTCTCCAATGTAAACATAAAGTACTTTAAACACATCCAAAACGAAAGACAAATGGTCGTAGCACTTTGGAACTGGAACTCATGACTTTGAAATTAGGAGACAGTACTGTAGCACCGATCGAGTGCACTCACGAATTTATGAGTGCAGGTTTATACCTAATAGACGTCTATATTGCGAGTGAAAAATACAAAAGAAAATGGAAATAGTTCCAAATTATTATCTGAGTTGAAATAAACTAATAAATGTTTGCTTAACATAACTGATGCAATGGATGTGGATTTATTTCCCATTCAAAAAAATGGTTATATTTTAAAACTTTTACTTTACTGACATTATTATTGACATCCAGCAATATATAATTATTAAACTGAGGGACAGATTTATTTGCAGTCGGTTAGCCATAGATATCATAGTGATAATACACTCCGTTTCCCACTATCCATTTGATTTAGCTGATATTGCGTGTAAAGAGGCGGAGTTCAACGCCGCGCTTGCTTTCCAACTATCGAGAATCGTACTCATCGTATCATTATCACTATAAGTGATATCTAAATATACATAAACATTATCTAATAGTAACTACAATCGATGAACTAAGACGAAATTCATGAATTAAAGATTAAGAGACGGTAGATACTGATCGGGTGCACTTGCGAATTTATAGTGAGATGTTTTTATTGCTACCGACGGACTGACTGCAGGCGTATAGTTAAAGAGACAAGTGCTAATTTATATTTTAAGTTATTTTAAGAAGTCGAGTATAAACGCGATGGTCGTGGGTTCGATTCTCGCACG
Organism: Heliconius melpomene melpomene; assembly: GCA_000313835.2. Taxonomy (NCBI): domain Eukaryota; kingdom Metazoa; phylum Arthropoda; class Insecta; order Lepidoptera; family Nymphalidae; genus Heliconius; species Heliconius melpomene. The sequence continues at coordinate 18,762 of HE669307.1, read as the reverse complement.
GAGGAATGAATTATTTCCTTTTCCTCGCTGTAGTTAGAAAGAAAACGCAGCATAATGTCAAAAAATTGGGTGGAAAGTATGGAACAGAGTGTTTCAACACTAGGTTTCGTTCTACCTAATCTGCTATGTAAGGGATACAGCTACAGCAGATTTTTTTTATTAGTTTTTACCATTATTAGATTATTTGCATATACGAGTACTTATAATATGGTAATTCTATCATATTTATTATGCTAACGCTTCAAACACTTTGCAGTTGTTTGTGAAAACTATGAGAAGAACTTATTTTTGCGTTTATAATAAAGATGATTCATCAGTTAGACTCATAGAGATTATGACTTGGTATCATAAAGTGCTATTTACAAACAATATATCTAAATGAATTTGAAATTTATAATTACTTTTATTCATAATTTACTCTTTTTCAACCCAGAAAAGCTGTGTCATAATATTAATTAGAAATATATTTAATATACTAATTGAGCGAAATTGTTATATAATACAAAATTACAAAGCAATTACTAATATTAAAATTAACTTATGTAAATGAAATACATTACGTTAGGGATTTATGTTATAAAATGTACACATTTATCAGAGATTTGTATGTTTACATTATTTATGAAAATTCAGTTTTTTTTAAATGGTCTGGAAGCGTAGAAGTGGACGAATTGTGGCGTTGAGTTCCACTCAACACTCAATGTCTCGAAATTTTGAGGTCAAAAATGGGGAACAGGGTGTTTTAACATTAGTTTTATTCTGGCTACGCTACTTTAAGGATATACGGGGTGAAGATACAGTGTGAAGTTTTAAAAAAAATAGAGATTTTTATATTTGAGCTCTACTACAAAATATCAAAATGATAGAAAATAATAATTATCAGAACATATTTATCAATTTGCAGAGTAACTATTCACAAAAAAATAAAGTGAAAAATCTCTCCTCGTTACACAAAACAAACAGTAGAGATCGTCTTCTAAAATTATTTTGATTTAAAACCAATAACATTTTATAGTATTTCAATAAAATATCCATTTAAATATGTTGTTACTTTCCAGCCCGATGGTCCACTGGAGACCGCCACCATTTTACGATCAGATAACTTTCAACTTCGACTTTTTCAATGAATTCTAAATGCGCGGTAACTTTGACGCTCTGTCCTTTTCACGCAGCCACATTCCGTACACAGTTTTTGTAGCTATCTCTCTCACTTCCTTATCATTAGATCATTGATAACAGTCCTTTTATACTTTCCAATCCTGTCATATTGTGCTAGGTCCTTGAAAATGTACTTTTGCTTGTAAATTGAAGGGCATTTGGTAAAAAACGTTTTGCTGAACCCTTTCTACGTACAATGCATTTTATATTAACATATATCTGTTTTTGAATGGTAAACAAAAGACCCTAGGGAAATATAATTTCTTTTCCAATTTTTATACAATTAAGTTCGTAGGTCCCAGTGGGCTGGTTAAAGGTTGATATGATGGTGATGAGGTTTAAATTATATTATTTTTTTTTAACTATGGACCACTGTATCCTATCTTGCCCAATACAAGCTTAAACAATACATAAATTCATAAAAACAAAGTAGATATATATCAATAGTTCGTGCGTTTGTAACTTTTAACTCATTCAAGTACGTACTTAAATTTATAAAACATTATGGAATTCAACCCTATGACCAAACCTGCACTAGACAATGAAGTGGAATCTAACAATATGCATGAGTATTACACTTATTAATTGAATGCACTCATTAGTTAAAGACCGCCATGGCGCAGTGATTCGCATCTGATGATGGTTGATTTGATTTTTTTATATCTCCTCTCTAGTAAGAAGACAAAACACGGCGTTGAGTTTCGCCAATTAAGATTCAATATCTCGAAAATTGTGCAGTGGGAAGCGGAGTATTTTAACACTATGCACTACTCTCTCAAACTTCTTAAAAGGTAGTAAATGGGAAAAGGAAACTGGTATTTTAGTTGAATTTTTAAATGTTTTTATATATCTCACACTTTTTAATGAGATAAGCTAAGGGACGATAGTGAAACGGCGTACAACGCCACACGCTATATTTCTAGAATAATTCTAAAACAGTGTCTTGTATCCACACTTTCCTACCAAACTACTTATATTTGAATATCAATTATAGTTTTACATAAACAAATATACAATTAGCAACAATCTGTCAGATCTCATCCGTCCATCCGTGAGCTGAACAAGGGGTCGACGGCGCGGAACACTATAATGAGGTTAGCTGTTGACGCGCCTTTGTCATATTTGCTATCTGTTTGTTTGAATTTCCAATAGTTGGCAATTAGCGATTCTTATTGTTTTTATCTATTCTATGTGATGCCGTGGCACAGCGAAACAGCATCTGACAGTAAACAGGATCAGGATCTGGGTTCGATTTCCACTCGGGGAATTAATTATTTTCATTTTCTCACTCTGGTAGAGACCAAGCGCGGCGTTAAGTTCCACAACTCAATAATAAATGTTTCGAAATATGATGGAGTGTATTAATTAACACTTGGTTAGGAAGCTAAGACATAGCGAAATATTTAACAGTGAGTTGATCGTAGTGCGGATTCGATCCCCGTTTGAGGAAGTGAATAATTTAGTTTCCCCCCTCTGGCACGATGAATAACGGCGTTAAGTTTCGTGTCTTAACACACAATAACTCGATTTTGATAAGACAGGAGTACCGTCTTTTCGAAATTCCGTAAACATTATAGTATACTTGTACCATTTCTTCACTCTACACACAAATTGTTAGATGCTATGATAAAAAAAAATCCCGAATAGTAATTGAATCCACGACCCCATAGCGTGAAATTAAAACAAGCAAAAAACAACAACTAAAGTTCCAATTTAGAACGTCAAATACAAAGTAATGGTACACAAGTGAGAACCGAATATAATTGAATGGAATTCTAAGAAAGAAAACAACGTCTGTGTTAAATAAAACAGACCGAGGCGCGAATGTAAATTACTTTTCTACTTAATAATTATATAAGGAGATGAGTTCTTGAAATCAGTTTACAGCGAAAATGGATTATTTTTTTTCTATTTCTATTATGGTTTGCTAGTCCAAGGGTTAAGAACTAAAGAAACAGCCATAGAGAACAGAGTGAGAAGCACTACGGACTTTGCTTTCACTTTGTCCACTATTATCAATATCTTCATACATACTCTCCGAGGTGCCTTCCCCTGCCTCTTTTATTGCTCACTCTTTCTTTATATTTTTTTTTGCTTTTCTTTCATCACTCATTGTCTCGACGGGCTGAAATTCCCTGAGCATGTTATTCTTCATTCTCACTGTGACATCCTCGCTGGTACCTGCCATTCTGTGCATTTCTTCATTGCGGATTCAGTCATCGAAAATACTACTTCTTCTTCTTCTACGTGTCAATGCTTGGACAATTCAGATCATATTTCGCCAGCGTTTAGCCACGCTGACTGCGGTATCTGTTGCCTTAGTCAGCGAAACTGACTCAGTATATTCTACGAAGAGATCACATCTCTATTGCAGTCATGTTTCTTTCATTCTTCTTCTGTAATACCGACGTTTCGCTGCATTGATTGTGTATGGTTTTGCCTTCTAATCAATACAGCAGACACCGTGAACTCTGTTAATGGCAGAATTTTTTCACACAACTTTCCACATCTATTGATGATACAAATCATCTGTCTCTACCACTTTATTCATCTGTTCCAATATTTACTAAATCAATTTTAAATAAAAAAGAATATTTCAAAAGATTTTTTATTTTTAATACGTCTTAACATTAGTTACTTTCTGCTTATATTATAATCGATATGTCAAATTTAAATGTATCCTGTAGTAGTATTATTTTATTACATCCACATTTACGACTGTTGGCTCGCTAGTATTATGGCGGTCGTAAACAACATTTATGTATTCTATAATATGTTTTAAGCATTAAGTTAAATTCCGGAATGTTCAACATAAATGCTAATTTTATTGGCAATATAGATTGATTTCAATTATTATTATTTTTATTTTATTATTTATTTCTAATGTCTAGTATATGTATCTTTTCTAACTGGATTTTGAATAAAATGAATAAACAGCTCCACGACGTATCCCGCATATAAGGTAGCAATGTAGGTGGAGATAATTTAGTATTAAGACACACTTTCCGCCTAATTTCCGAGAGATTGCCTTAACTTGCGGACCTCAACGCCTTGTTCCACAGCTCCACGACGACCTCAAATTACTTAAATCTATATATATAAAATCGAAAGGTCACTCATTCATCACAAAATCTCAGAAACTACATGTGCTAGGAATCTCAAATTTTGCATAGACGTCAATAGGACGTAGTCATGGAGACAGAAATTGATAATAACATAGTTTGCGCGGGTGAAACCGCGAGCGGGCCACTAGTATCTTATATTATCATTAGAATTTGCCTCTTTTGGTACAATCCCTCTAGTGAGAATCGACCGCACAACTATCTCGTACAAATGTACTACTATTAAATTATTAAAATAAATAACGATAATGTAAATTTTGAGATACATTTCATAATTAATGTGCTGCATGTCATTTTCGGTGTAACGGTGCGGAGCTACACATATACAGCTTTTTTAATTCTTTTAAAGATAAATAACATGTATTCTGTTACATTTCTACTAATGATATTAATGTCAAAATAGCTTGCTTAATGAGGCCGCCTAACAGTAAACGCGTTGTGGGTTCGATTCCCACTTGAAATACTTATATTCACTTCCTTGTTCTGGTAATGCACATTAAGCACAGCGTTAAGTGTTGCTACTCAACACGATAATTTTCCGAAAAATGGGAAACGTAGTGTCTTAGCACTAGTTTCCCTCTGCCGTGAAATTCATGAAGAAGAATCTACAGAAACTAAATTAAATACACGACATATAAACCCTCCAAGTATCTCTCCATTACGATAATAACACACATATTTTGATAATGGATATTTTTTCGTTTGCAATTATGTTTTTTATGATTTAGTTTTTTAACGTCACTTTACTCGAAACGCTTAAATTTAAAGTGTTAGGTTAAAAATATAATAATCTTTTTCCCATATACCTATGGAGTTTTTGCAGAAAAATAAAATTTTAATAAAATTACATTTTCATTTCATCGTGAATAAAGAACAAGTACGGTGAAGCGGAGACTTATGTGAAATACGACGTATAAAGTAATTTTTGAGTATCTCTCCTTTCAACATATTGTTGCGAGTATAAGAGTAGTGAGGGCACGAAGAGGCATAATTGTCGAACGCCATGACCTAACCTAAATAGATTTGTCATCTAGTAGCATTTGATGTGAGTTTAATGCAAGTTTTTTTTCAGCTTCCTTTGTGGGAAAAAGAAAAAGTACTTTGTTATTTATATTTTCTGGTTGATAGAGAGATTTTCTCTCTTCTTAGTATGCATCGTTTTATTTTCGAGATATTGCGTATTGAGTAGAGGAACTCAACGCTCAGCTTTGTCTTGTTACCAAAGGACAGGAAAATAAAATAATTAATTTTCTCCAGTGGGAATTACAGTCAGAACCGTCGTATTTAGCCGTGGCATTTACGCTTTGGCGTTGTGCAACTACGATCTCTTTTTCGCAGACATTCGAATTAAATTGCTAGTTCTTGAGGTTTGAGATTGATTTTTGAGTAAGACCAATATACTTTCATCATCTTAATATCAATCTAAAGAAATGCCTGTTAAGCATTAGCAGTCCAGGTTGAATTCCCGCATAGGACGCTCTCAAGTAGCCACGTAGTGCTTACATTGGGTGTATCTAGAGATATTTTCCAGAAGGACCTTAACTTTAAATGGTTTTTTGGTGTAAAGGTTTTTCTTCACGCTGAAATTTTTGTTAGTAAAAATTGGGGTATGCCCACCCCAATGGGATTTGCCAACGCCCTCCCCCATTTGTATGCCCATGAATGCTTGCTATTTCTTAGGGACAGAGTAATGTGATTATACAAACTGAACTATTTGTCAATATGAAAACCATATTTATCGCGACAGTTAACCAAGCCTACTCCCAATGTTAGATTAACACTAACAAATATCTAATTAATTACGCAATTAGTCATATAATCCTCACAAGCTCAGTACATATACATACGTAGGTACGTATGTAATAGTTACGTATTAATTCGTCAGCACGTTCAGCCTTTTAATCCTATGAAGCAAACAGCCAAACTTCGAAACTTTTGCCAAAAATTACCCAGTACAAGGGTAATCTGCATAAACGCTTAGATCTGCCAACCCGAAAGGCGATTAGTGCTCTGGATGGAGCATAATGGAAATATAGCTTATCTCTATGAAATATTGGTATAATAAAGTACATGATGCTACTATGGTGCACTTGAAAATTATTTCGTGGTAATTGTGGTTATGATCTCGACTTGGCAATTATTATCATTTCTTATTCTGGTGAGACACGAGACTCCACGTAATGTTTCTAAAATGGACAAGATCCCCTCTTCTCTGAACAATATTCGCGAGAGATGCGTGAAAACAAAAAAAATGGTCAATCTAGAGCCGGATTTTTAAACCGAGGGTTCCGCAACAATTTCAGGATTGTTTGTCAACGGGAAGTACAATTTATAAAATTAATAGGCATCTAAAATGTGTACACGGTACTTAAATTATCACTCAGAAAAATAAATATGTCAGTTACGCCTAGTCTTTTTAACATCTATTAATATATGCAAAAACTACTAATGCGGTGTTGACAATTTTTTAAGTAAGTATACATTATTTTTATTAAATTTTGCTACCCGATTAATTAATTAAAGTACGAGTACTTTATTAAATTTAAACAAAAACGAAAAGTTGTCTTTCAAATAAGAAAGTACAAGCGGAACGGATTTTACGATTCATAGAACGAACAGTAACGAACATTAAACATGCATTAGCACTTTTAAATCCTGACAATGTTAAGTTTCTTAAATTTACAAATCGAGTTAACTGTATTTCTTTATTTTATTTGGGCTTACTTTAATTGTAGACTATTCTTCTTTACGGTTTATTCTACAAAGCAGAGTAGATCAAGTAGTAGAACCTAACACTTACAACCCTAGTAATAGTACCCACGATACTTCTTTATTTTCCGCTGTCTGCAAGATTCACACATTCATAACTAGAATATTTACAAGTATATTATAAATCTTCTTGGTCTTTCGTTTTTGAGTTTGAATATTCTTTATCCCATCTACTGTGTTAAAATTAAACTTTACTGGGGAACTTCAAATAATTAAGGTCTTATGTCAATAAAACATATTCTACTATTATTATTCCACGAACCTTCACACTTCATGTTATTTTGAATGATCATAAAACAACCTAATCTGCATTTACATATCCTAAAACCGTATAGTGGTCGTATTAACATAACATAAGGGAATCATCCGAGCGTCAATAATCCCGGTCGCATGCGGCTTTATCCAGGCCCAGGGCAAAGACAAACAAACTACTGCCAACTATATCAACTAAACTCAAATACAGTGTTTACTTCAATTATGCGACCATTGTATGTGGTAATCAACCAGGAAATACCTACGACTTTAGTCCCACATTGTTTTAGTATGATTATATAGATAAAGGTGGAAAATAGTAAGTGTTACATCACTCTGTTTTGAACTTTCTGGCAGCTTAAAAGAAACTTGAACGTATCATGTCACTAAATTTTCTAATGAAAGAAAATTAATGTAGTTCAACCCAATGTCGCACATTCGTTGACCAGAGACCTAAGGTATGGTATCATCTATATTTCATAAATATAAATATTTTTCTTAGTAGTATTTGAATCTATAAGAATTTTGTTCACTCAACTACAAGGACAAATAGCGCCGCGATGGCGTTTAATTATGAATTTTGTAAATAATATTTTTAGTCACTTTTTTTTAATTTTTTTTATGTGTAACCTATATGTTAAAATATTCTCCTGGATTTGAAAGGAGAGTTTTAAACGAATAATGAAAGAATATCATCTTCATGAACACAGTATTTTTAATTTATTTATTTTAATATCTTAAAAATAAAAGGAAAATTCATTTTTAAAACATTCACGATCCAAAGTTAAATGAACAAACAGATGACGTTTCCAAACAGCTTTCGCATCATTTGGAAATGAAACGCTAATCGAATTTCCATCTAATCTGAAGAATTAGACCTCATAAAGTACCCCCTTGTTTCTGTCACCGGCAGGCGCTTTGTAGGAAAAATTCTTAATTTACACCCTCCGAAACGGTAATAATCGGCTCTGGGTGGAAATTAATTTGGATTTTATAACTGGCAACTTTCCAGACTATGGTATTATATTGAAACCGGTGTTTGAGTTTGCAATTTATTGTTGGAACGTAACTGTTAATCATTGACCAATTAAAAAGGTTAAGCTTTACAATATATGGATGTAAAATGTTGGTCAGAATCAGAATTTATGCTTATCTCGTTCACTTCCATGCTAATTATTATATTCTGTCACCGTAGCATTTCCAATATGAGGATATTTTCTCATTAGGCAATGTAAATAAAATTGTCGGCACTATAAAACATTTACTTTCTAAGTATTCATCATGCAATAAATATTTTATTCAATAAATATCTTAACTTACCAGCATCACCAGCCAAAGGAGCTAGAACAGCTCCATCCTTGAACCACCTGGTGACAGTTATATGACTTCTGACAGGTGCTGATGCAGCACAAGTCATCAGGGCTGAGCCGCCTGACACGCCGTGGGTAGGCTGTACTCTTACTTCCCAGGGCACGTCCATTACTAAAGAGGATAATTATTTATTATTATTACATATATATTACAAGATTTTTATGATAATATTGTCGTTCTCGTGGGGAACGAAAATATGTTAATGGGAATGGAGTGTCTTAACACTAGGGGCGCAGCTTCCTTCTGCCTACCGTGCTATGTGCAGGACATAGGTGAAGCTAAGAGAAAAAGAAATACTCGTTCTCTTTTTCTTTTTGTTTAGACAAAATTTAGCATTAGGCTTCACTACATATAACGAATTGGTCTTATTTCTACAGAGAGTATTCGCTCTGCTAACAATAAAAAGCAACACGCTAAACACGGAATGTCTCGAAATTGTGTGGAAAGAAGAGACTTACTTAACGCTATATTGCCTCCGCTTAGCCATAACTATGTGAGGGTAAAAAATACAGTCGAATTGTTAACCTTCTTTTCTTACAGAAGTCAGTTAAAAAATAACCAAAAAATATATAATTATAAATATTAAATTTCATTTTCTCATAAGGACATACATAACTATATGTATGTTATACCCTAAAATATGATCCTAATATTTATGATCATAAACTACAGCGAAACTAAATTTATATTGTACACAGTTCCCGCGACACGCGTCTACCTGTCGCTATCTGACACTTGAGGGTTAATTAATTACTCGTCGTATATACAGCTTTAGTGTGTTATTGTGGAGGCCGTTGCTACCAATTGAAATAGAAATGTACTTGTTACGCTGATTTTTAAAGATTTAATCTTTATTATTTTAAGATTTTTGAAATTAGCTGCTTAGTTATTAAGCCATACAATAAACAATATTAATTTCCTGTCTTCTCTACGCTACGATGAATATTATTTATATTTACATACACTAATTATATTTTCATTTATCATTGCTGATATCACTTTTTTAACCTTTAACATTTATTTCTAAGAAATTTCAAAATGTGTTACGTTCGTATTTTTTCCTTACAGGATTGTCTAAAATTAGTTACGAAATTATCCTAAAAAATAAAACATTATCGATATCTAGTATAGAAAATACGATAGAATATTGAATTGCTCAAGTCTATTGCAGAATTACGACGCGCGACCCGTTTGTAGAGAAGAGACTACCACTTAGAAGATCGTTGATCTTTGTTATACAATAAACTCCTATCAATGCCTTGGTTTCTATAAAATCTTTTAGGTTTTAGGTATTTTTTCAGTTTTCTTTACTTACTCCTACTGAGTATATAAGTATCAATGAAAAAAAAAAAAGAAATATCACCAAGTTTCATCATCCCAATAATTAAATTAAAAATATATACAAAATCTCTAGAGAAAAGTATACGCATAAATGAATAAAAATTTACAAATCGATACCATAACACCGTGGACCTCTCGGGATACGATATAATGAAAATTCCCATGAATAATAACCGGGCCAATGATTTCCCATGTCACCAATGGGATGCCCAGCAATGTCCAACTTTGACAGGATTAAGCAACCTAATCCTTTGAGGTCGTGGTGGCGCAATGACACAGCGCATGACCTTAAACGCGAAGGTTGTGGGTTAAATTCTCACTTGTTGGAATAAATGTTTAATATTTTCATTTCCTCGCACAGCTGAAAAGAAGAAAACTTTTCTTGTTTCCGGCGTTAAATTCCGCCAGTATATTCGCATTGTGTTGATAATTGAGCTATACGTGAGGAACGGATTCTAGTCATAGGATACAGAGTGAAGATATAAGAGAGAAAAATAATACAATGCATAAATAATACAAAAATAACTGGCTCCATGATTTCCTCTGATACCAATGGGACGTCCAGCGTCCAGCAATGCCCAACTTTGACAGGATTAAGAGCCACATAATCCTTTGAGATGCAGTATCCAGCGCCGGCTTATTGCATCGGCTTATATCGTTCTGTTTGGATTACCTTCTAATTAAAAGGTTTTAGCGGACGTTTACTTTGAAAGTTGTTTGTTGAGTCTGTTTATCTACATCAGTGGTGGATTTCCTTTTTTTGGATTCCATGTTTTTTTAACTTGTTAAGTCAGATATTTTAACTAGGGAAAAGTAGTGACCGAATATCTTGCCATGTTAACAGATTTGTATCCTATTCCTGTTGAATATTAATAGTATTTCCTCATTTTGTTTTTTTTAGCTTTGCCCTTCGATCGTCCGGGGTAGCCGGAGAGAATGGAGCGCCAAACACTACAGTTGGAGAAAGGAACACATTTTGTGTGATAAGATTGAATAAAAAAATAAAAAATATATTTTAATTCATCTGAACTCGAAGCGATAGTGTTTTAATAGGAACGGAGTGTCTTAATACAAAGTTCATAGGTTCCCTCTGCCTACCCTATGGGGATGCGGGAGACAGCATGAACGTAAAAAATATATTGTAAAATAATTCTTATTTCTATTAACTTTACTTGTAAAAAATTTTAACTTAATCAAAGCTCTTATCTCACACTTAAACAATATCAGTTCAAACAATCAGTCCCAATTGATTTATTCCGAAGCGAAATCAATTTATTTCCTGTGAATGACGGCATCGTCGCCTCCTCCAATTTATCTCTTTATATTCGCGAGGCCCAATTTCGTTTTATTTGTCTTATAACCGTGCTAAATTAAAAACGTGTTTCTTATACTAAATTTTGGATTAAATACAGAAATATTTTGTTTTCATATTAAAATTAATAATCAATCAAATTTTATTGCATTATAAATAATAGTAAAAATCGTAAGAATATAAAATCTTACTTTAGACAAGTATTACGTTTAATTAATTTTGAAAAAACGTAAATCATCGAGTGTCTCATCACTACGGTTATCTTAACCTTCAAAAAGTGGCATATCCGTGAATTCAGCAAAAAGTCATCAAGCTTAACCAGAAAGCTTTATAAATTATCCTCCCCAGGCGTGTCTTTACAAGCCACTTCAGCTGTAATGTCCTTGCCGTATGTCATTGTTCTGATCAGCATCCAACACTCAACACTCATCTCCACACGTTAAGCACTTGTTGGAATCTCAAGTGGACAATATTAAGTGCTTTTTTGTATATTTCTATTACGGTTCAGCGACTTCGAAGTACTATGCTTAATACTTTTGTAATATTATTTATTACTTAGTCAAACGTTTTTAAGATTAAGATAGAAGTTTTAAAAGTAGGTATGTTGAAAATTGGACAGGACGCAGTGGCATAGCCGTTTAGCGTTTGACTGTAAACGCGACGGTTGTGGGTTCGATTCTCTCTCGGGGGAATGAATTCTTCCCATTCTTCTCATTATGCCACTCAATACGCAATGTCTTGAAAATTCGGCGGTGAGTCGGGAATGTCTTAACACTAGATTTCCTGTGTTTACCCTGATATATGCAGCATACAGGCTACGAGGCTAAATAGGTATGCAGAGACCAGCCAGCCTTAGCCAGCTAAGGATAAAGTGTTAAACCAAAAAAACAATTAGTATGTTTAGTTTAAACTTTCAAAGTTTAATAAATTAATAGCAATCCCGTCATCAAACATTTAACCAATATACCATAAGATCTCCAAAATGGCATATAAATAAAAAAGAAACCAATATCGAAAACAAAATCCAGGGCAAGCTATTGATAATTTTTCGGTGTATTACGCAAAAAGGGAAAGACTTGACTCGCCATTGTTTCGAGGGTTGAAAGGCGGTGAGGGGCTGTCGACTGTAAGTTGCGAACGCTGCCAAAGCCCACAAGCACCTACACTGTACTTATATCTCAATATGTATGCACGACAAATATTTGAACTTATGCTATATAAGTGCTGTTTTGGTCTGTTCTGAATTTTGATATGGAATTGATAGGAGTTTAAAAAGCTTGGTGTTCTACACAATAATTAATATAATTCTAGTATATTGCCCAACGTCTAATTCTGAGAATGTTTATATATAAAGGATATTTATTGTCTGTGCTGAAAGAGTATATTAGACTGTCTGTAATTGAGAGGAAAATCAAGAACGAAATGATATAATACTACTACTACTACTAATAATTATTTGACGATAATAAATAGATTATTACTACGACGACGAAGTAATAAATGTACTTAATATTCCATTTCCTCAAGTGGACATCGAATCCACAACCTCTTGCGTTTACAGTTACACGCTTGTGCCTCTGCACCACGATTGGCCTCAACTGATATACACGTCTACTGTCGTTATCCAACAAAATACTAAAAATAAAAATCCGATCCGATGCAATCACACTCGATCCTCAATTATCCACGAGGAGGAAATCCATCGGTTCAAGATATGATTTCTTATATTTTCACTTGATTCCATTAGCGGACCTCTACAAAGAATATTGGGGGTTCAATCACAGGATTTATGGTACTCGAGGCTTTCTACAAAGATTCGTATTTGCATTCCAGCCTGAGAGATCCCGACTTACGCCAATACTGAGGTCAATAGGAAGGTTTTTCATGCAATTTTGACACGTATTTCTTCAGCAAGATGGTCTGGTTTTAGGCAAGGATGTATCAATGACAAGTGATATCGGAAAGGACCGTGATGTGTGTTGGGCCGATCATGATTCAAGGGTTTTTATTTATATGTATTTTGTATATAGAAGGAGGCCCTCGTGGCGTAGAAGCACGAAGTGTGACTGAAAGAGCGACTGGTTGTGGGATCGATTCCCACTCGAGGAAATGAAATATTTATTTAAATTTATAATTCCATTTCTTCGCTCTGGTGTCGAAAGAAAGTGCGGCATTAAGTTCTGCCACTCGACATGCAATGTGGAATGGAGTATTTTAACTCTAGGTTCCTTCTTTCTGCCCTTCTGTGTGCGGGATACAGCGTGAAGCTGATTTTTTTATATATAGAAGGTTAATATTTTTCAGTTATTTATAGTGATAAAGGCACAAATGGTAAGTTAAAAAAATCCAAGACAATATAACATTTTAACTACGGTATATTTTATACACTTTCTAAACCAACCAACTGAATATTGAAAACAAAATAGATACAATCGTACTATAATAAAATCATGAGATAATTAAATACTATAAATCTTGGAATACGAAACCGTTTAACGATCCCTTACAAAAAGGTTAAATTGAAGTGTGAAAAGCAGAAGTCACGAAAATATCTTTCGACGAAGGAAACTGCCGAATAAATTATATTAATTCGGCGTCAAAGGAATACAATTCTATTTTATGTATGGAAAACGTATTCTGGAAAATTTTAGTGGATTGTTAACCTTTTTTCTATGAATATAAGATTGTATGAATATGAATATAAGAAAAATAACTTGAACTGATCTTGTAAGATCACATCACATCAATGTAGAAGGTTGACGAACACTGAGTAGCAAGTATTTATTCAATTTTCTCTTGCCATTGACAGCACTTAAGTTTTCTCACATTTTAAGATTAACTTTTAAACATTTATTAACAGTTTTACATAACTAAAAAGATTTTTAAACTAAAAATGTTATCAACCAACAGTTCTAGGTAGTTTTATCTCGTATTGGCCAGCAAAACTAGAGAATGCTTTTTAGCCTTAAGCCTGCCTAATATACTTTGTTTTATGTATTAAATTTCATGCAAAAAAGAAAAAAAAACTCAGATTTCGTTTACTTAACAATAGCATAAACAATACTCAACGCCGCGCAAAGAGTTAAGTAGAGAAACTCAAGACTGCACTTTGCTATTATAAACACAATTATATCACTAACGTAACAATATAATCGCAATCCTCTTATCCCTCATAGGACTCATTTCCGAATGTGTGCCAAATAGCTGTCAATTGTTTCCAATCAAGCTCTACATGCAAATTGGAATAGGATTTGGCTCTCAGTTTTGCACGCTATATAAATCAGTGGAGCTTAATAAATTTGCGTAAATTACCAAGGATTTATATTTATTTTAGCTTCATATGCCGTATATAACAAAGGAGACTGAGGGATGAGCATAGTGTTAAATCACTCTGTTCCCTGGTCTCCTGGGCAGAAAATTTTTCGAAATTTTGTGCGTCGAGTGACGGAACTCAACGACACGTTTTGAGTTGTTTTTATTGAAATATGTTTTTTTTTCGCTGCTCACAATTATTTTCAAGATAAAATTGTATGGAATAAATATCAATTGAATCTTATGTAGGATAGCTGACAGTTTATGTTATAATTAAATTATAACTTGACATAGAAAAGAGTTAGCATCGAATATTGAATTTCTTGCCGACTCTTCTGAACAGAATTGTCTTCATTCAATGACAGAAAAGTGGAATTTTAGCTTGAAATTAGAAGTACATATAAACTACTATATATACTACTATATAGTAGTGTAATACTATATACTATATATATAGTACATATAAGTACATATAAACTACTATACTAACCAGCTTCGAGTCGCATATCCCTTGAAAGCACAGTGCCCACTGTGCCGGAAGCCCGACACCGGTACACTGCAGCGTGGACGTCACTCCTATATTGTGCTGCTGAGAACGAGCCCAGCCATAACGTGCCGTTGGGTAAAGCCTCCCTGCAACAACGTGTAGATTTACATATAAATATTTTTTGAAACATAAAAAAATTCTTAACTTAACTTAGATTAACGCTATGAATTTTGTTACAAGCAAGAGGCCTGTCAGGTCAGGTCGTGGCGTGGTTGAGGAATGTATTATTTTTATGTCCTCGTTTTGGTAAGAAAACAAGAGTTCCCCCTATCAACATTCAATGTCCCAAAAATTGGACAGATAATGAAGAACGCAGTGTCTTAATACTCGATTCTCTCTGCCTACCCTGGTATGCAGGATACAGTTTAAAGCTAGTAGTTCCATATTTCAATAGTATGTATACTATATATATACTACTAGTGACCCTCTTGCGGCTTCGCCCGCTTTAACTACTGGATTATTCATATAATGTATGTTTGCAAAGCACTTAAGATAATGTGAAAATTAATTAAACCCTAATGCAACCCGCATTTTCGTAGTTTCAATAAGGATTTACCAATTGTTTTACACAGCAAGGATTTTTTAGTAGGTACCGTAATTTTAAATCTATGCTACTAATCTTTTCAAGTACTTATTAAAATATATTTCAATGACTATTTTTAGATAGTTAAATGACTATTTTTAAACGGAAGAAATTATATAAACAAAAGCCTACATACTAATAACTACTACAAAAAATATGAAACCAAATATATCGCGCTGAAATAATACATTCAACTCCAATTATCCAATACGTGCAAACGCATCTAAATCTTCGTTGCTATAGAGACAGGCGGGTTTTTTTTTCGAGCTTGTGGTTAATGCTGAAGAGGGTATTCTGTTCCTGATGAAAAGCAAGCACTACGTGGCTGCCTGTGAGGAAAATTAAATAGAATGCATCGGCCGGGAATCGAACCCGGGTCGCCCGCGTGGCAGGCGAGCATTCTAACACTGAACCGCCGATGCGTGTAAGGCAGGAGGGCACGGCAGACGCATGGCGAGTGGCGAGCCGCTTCGCAGCAAGGATTTTTTGATATTGTAACAACTTCTAAAGTACTTATTAAAATGAAAAACAGTAAAAGACAGTTTTGATCTACATTAAATGGCCAACGTAACTAATATACTTATTTATATGCTGAGAGTAAGGGATAAGTTAAACTTGAGTAACATACAGCTGATGTGTCAACGGCGGGATGTGTCAACAATTAAATGCGTTTTTCTGTAAAACTATTCGCAATTTCGAAATAGTGTAAAAGCAAATTTTATCTTCGTTTAACGTAGAAAATTAATAAAGTATTTTAAAGGATAAGGATTAATACCATTATGGAAAAATATCCCTCACAATAAAAAATATATTGAAATTATTATTTTTAGACAGAAAAATGATCACTACACGTTATTCTTAAAAGATACGAATATGCTCTCCCAGACTTTTTTGTAGATCTTATTAAGAGGAACAATACTCCAGTACATTTTTTTCATGTAGTACTTACCATTAGAGCAGCGCATGCGCGAAAGTGTCTCAACGGGTAGGACTTTATCCACATTTATCGTATTTATGTTAATTTACATAAGAATGTACAAATAATAAACTATATATAAACCTTCTACGAAAAACACTCGACTTAATGGTGAAGACCGCGTCAAAATCCGTTGGGTGGTTTAGAAGAAGAAGAGTTAGAAACAACAGACAGACACGAAAAGCGACTTTGTTTTATAAGATATAGGATAGGATATAGTATATAAATAAAAAATAAATAAATAAGAATAAAATAAAACCGTGAATCTAAAAAAAAGAAATACTGGTTGTGACGAACAGTCCTTAAGCAACTCATTTTGTACCTACATAACGTATCCTATCCTATCCTATCCTATATCTTATAAAACAAAGTCGCTTTTTGTGTCTGTCTGAACTTTCTAACTCTTCTTCTTCTAAACCACCCAACGGATTTAGATACGGTTTTCACCATTAGGTCGAGTATTTCTCAGGGAAGGTTTATATATAGTTTATTATTTGTACATTCTTATGTAAATTAACATAAATACGATAAATGTGTATAAAGTCCTACCCGCTGAGACACTTTGGCGCATGCGCTGCTTTAGTGGTAAATACTACATGAAAAAAATGTACTGGAGTATTGTTTCTCTTAATAAGATCTACAAAAAAGTCCGCGATGGCATATTCGTATCTTTTAAGAATAACGTGTAGTGATCATATTTCTGTCTAAAAATAGTAATTTCAATATATTTTTTATTGTGAGGGATATTTCTCCATAATGGTATTAATCCTTATCCTTTAAAATACTTTATTAAATTTCTACGTTAAACGAAGATAAAATTTGCTTTTTAAACTATTTCGAAATTGCGAATAGTTTTAGAGAAAAACGCATTTAATTATTGACACATCACGCCGTTCACACATCAACTGCATCGAGTCAAGTTTCACTTATCCCTTACTCTCAGCATATAAATAAGTATATTAGTTACGTTGGCCATTTAATGTAGATCAAAACTGTCTTTTATTGTTTTTCATTTTAATAAGTACTTTAGAAGTTGTTACAATATCAAAAAATCCTTGCTGCGAAACGCGCCTCGCGACGTTATGCTTATACAAGCGAGTCCGCCGCGCCCGCCGGCCTTACACACATCGGTGGTTCAGTGGTAGAATGCTCGCCTGCCACGCGGGCGGCCCGGGTTCAATTCCCGGCCGATGCATTCTATTTAATTTTCGTCACAGGCAGCCACGTAGTGCTTGCTTTTCATCAGGGACAGAATACCCTCTTCAGCATTAACCACAAGCTCGAAAAAAAAAACCCGCCTGCCTTTATAGCAACGAAGATTTAGATGCGTTTGCACGTATTGGATAATTCGAGTTGAATGTATTATTTAATATCATTTAACTATCTAAAAATAGTAATTTAAATATATTTTAATAAGTACTTGAAAAGATTATTATCACAGATATAAAATTACGGTACCTACTAAAAAATCCTTGCTGTGTAAAATAATTGGAAAATCCTTATTGAAACTACGAAAATGCGGGTTGCATTAGGGTTTAATTAATTTTCACATTATCTTAAGTGATTTGCAAACATACATTATATGAATAATCCAGTAGTAAAAGCGGGCGAAGCCGCAATAGGGTCGCTAGTATCTTATAAAACAAAGTCGCTTTTCGTGTCTGTCTGTTGTTTCTAACTCTTCTTCTTCTAAACCACCAAACGGATTTTGAAGCGGTTTTCACCATTAGGTCGAGTATTTTCCGTAGAAGGTTTATATATAGTTTATTATTTGTACATTCTTATGTAAATTAACATAAATACGATAAATGTGTCTAAAGTCCTACCCGATGAGACACTTTCGCGCATGCGCTGCTTTAATGGTAAGTACTACATGAAAAAAATGTACTGGAGTATTGTTCCTCTTAATAAGATCTACAAAAAAGTCCGCGAGAGCATATTTTTATCTTTTAGGATAACGTGTAGTGATCATATTTCTGTCTAAAAATAATAATTTCAATATATTTTTTATTGTGAGGG